>JAQZBX010000450.1:0-110288 GCA_029593785.1 Cabassous unicinctus | reverse complement strand
ACTCATTGAATAGAGAATAGACCTTCAGAAAAAGATTAAGGAAGTAGATAAACAGTGTCAAGGAGGCAACACAGAATGCTCGGCATTTGTGTTTTGTTTTTTGGTTTATTTGTTTAATTTGAATCCAGTTCTGACTCTTACCAGTTGTAAGATGGCCAACTGTCCTGGTTTGCCTGGACCTGAGGTGTTCCTAAGACAGGACTTTCCGTTTTAAAACCAGAACATTCCTGGGCAAACTAGGACAAACCGGTTACCCTATAGTTGAGTCAATTGGCTGATTGCTTAGTCTTTATGTGCTTCATAAATTTTCTTATGTGTGAAATGAATTAAGTCTGTAAAGTACCTGTCAATATATGGAACATAGGATATGCAGAATATGTGATAGTTATTTTCTATTCCTTTCCCCACCTTCTGCCACAAATTTTGTAGTTCCCTCTAAGTCAGTGGAGAAAAATTAAATAAAATTATCCCTAATGAGAAAAAATTTGTACTAAGAAGCAAGATTTTGTTAGCCACAAACCATTCTAGGAATAAAGTCTACTCCTTTGGGAGTCATAAAGTCACGTGGGTGACTTAAAACTAAATTTTATGTTTATTAAATTCCAGGAATGGATTCTCCAATTGTATAATAGTATTTTAAGAATGATAATCAGGACACTTTATCAGAGATTATTGATTATATAGTGTGATAAGGTTGAATTATATGCACCAGCAAACATATATTCTTAATCTTAATCCACATCTCTGTGGGTGTGAACCCATTATATATAGGACCTCTAACATCAGAAGATGTTATTTTTAGTCAAAGAGTGGCCCAACTGAATGAGGGTGGGTCTTAATCCAGATTACTTGAGGCCTTATAATGGGGACCCAGAAGTGAAAGAAGGCAGAAAAGAGAAAAATCACCATGTGTCAGGAGGCAGAATACAAGCCAAAGAATCCTAAGGATTGCTGGCAGCCAGCACAGACTGCTATAGTCTTAGGGGAGAACAAAAACCTTGCTGGTATCTTGATTTTGGACTTCTCCTAGCCTTAAAACTGTAAGCCAATAAATTTCCATTGTTTAAGCCAACCCATTGCATGGCATTTGGGATAGTATTCTGACAAACTAAATCACATACACTATGTGTATCTTGCTGAATTAAGTGCCAAAGAGAGATGCAGAGCCCTGTAACATATTGTCCAGAGGGAGACATTATGAATACACAAAGCAAGTATGGACAAGAAAAAGTGGAAAGAAGTCTAGTGGTGCAAATGCCAGCCTTGGGGAGAAATGAATGTCTGCTCTATTATTAACTGTATGCCCTCGAGGAAGTTTGTTAACCTTTGAATCTCCTTTTTCTTCTCTACAGTGAGAATAACAACCATTCTTTACTTCACAGAGTTGTTTTAAAACAAAAATGTGACAATATAGGTGAAAACACTTTGAAAACTGCTAGGCATTGTACAAGCATATGCTATACACAGGCTAGAAATGCAGTCTTATTTCAGAGCAGGAGAAGAGCAGCATGAGATAAAATAGTCAGAGCAGTAAAATTTAGGAAAGAAAAGGAGAGCAAAGGCTGGGATGCCCTATGCTCTTCCAGAAGGTCTCAGAGATGGAGAGCTGGGAGTGAAGGTGCATGTCTCCACACCAGTTGGGAGGAGATGAGATCTGGAGGAAAGCCTGGAGCACAGCAGTCTTCTGCTTCTGCTTGGTGAAGACCGTGGACTAGAAGGAACTAAAATCAACTTCTACAACATATAAGAGAGAGATGGAGGCTGTTGAGAGCATTATATCGAGAAATTCTTAAGGCTATCTAAAAAAACTCTTAGCAACAAGAAACAGACAAACTCATCCAACTAAATGGAACACCAGGTAAAAAGTGTTAGGTGTTTCATAATGTTAATTAGGAAGCTAAGGAAATAGAAGTAAATTTAGCCTGTGTGTTTCTGACAATGTTTGTAGCAGAAGCAGCAACTGCTTGAGTCTGTGGGGATCTGTCTAGGCATAGAATTCTAGTTGATATACCAGTGAGTTCTTCAAACACAGGAGTTTAGTCATTTAATCCGAACCTGATCCTTAGAGTATGGCCCATTGCCTTTGATCAAGCAACCATCACTTGGCAGCCATCATTTGATTTTGGTGCTCACTGGGCACCTTTCTGTATTATTTACTTTATACTTCATGGTTTAGCTTGTTAGTTTAGGGAATAGAAGCCAGTGAAAAAGGAAAAGATTAGGTAATTCTCATCACTAGTAGTAAGGAAACACTTTTAGGCAAAGCTAACTGTTCTTTTTGGCACCATCTAAATGTACTAAGAAAAGAACACCTGGTAATAATGTTTAGTCTTTGCATCAGAGTGGTTAAAAATATGATTGACTTTGAAATAGTCTATATTTCATTTTGTTTTCAGAAATGATAGATAGTATTCATTGGTCAATGCAGACTTACTGAAGGCAAGCTGAAAAGCCTCTGGACATAATAACCATAAGTTCTTTCTTAAAGCTTGGAGAGGCAGTATTGCAAAGTCGTTAAAAGCAGGACTTTGGCACTAGATAGCTGGGTTTTGAATGCCAGCTCTGCACCTTACTAGCAGTGTGACCTTGCTCAATTACTTGATGTCTCTGGAAATCCTTTTCCTCACATATAAAATGGAGATGATAATAGCACCTACATCATCATTATAGTGTGGAGGATTTTAGCCATATAATAGGATTTTTATGAGAAATAAATTGGTTCATATACATAAAGCTCTTGCAAGAGGATGTCATATGAAGTACTCAAATGCTGATTATTTCTAATAGTAATAAGCTGTCCATACATTTTAGGTGGATGTATCATTTTTATATTCTTGCCACATCAAATATAGTTGTTACATAATGGACTATAGTTAATTAGTTAATAGTAAAATTATTAAAATGTGTTCCCATCAATTTTAACAAATGTTCCAAACCAATGCAAGGTGTTAAAAATAGGGTGATCTTTGGGAATCCTGTATTTTATGCATGACTGTTCTGAAACCCACAAGTTCTCTAATGAATATATAGGTATATATATTCAAAAATATCATTTTAAGTATAAGCAAGAATATTTCCCTTAAGTTATCCCAAGAATTTTTAATTTCTGTAAAGATGTTGTATGGTGGCATTGTATTATTATTGAGGTATATGGGATCTGCCTATTTATTTGGACTACCACATGTCTTGGTTTCCTATCTGCTGAAACAAATATCATGCAATGGGAATTTACTGATTCAGAGTTTTGAGGCTAGAAGTTCAGAATAAAGCTGTCAGCAAGACAATGCTTTCTCCCTGAAGACTGGCAATCTGGGGCTGGCCACTGGCCATCCTGGGGTCCTTGGCTTTTCCATCACATGACCATATCCTCTCCTTTTTCTTTCAGTTCCATTGACTTCCTGTTCCTTGCTTTTCCTGTAGTTTCTCCTAAAGTGCTGAATTTCCTTGGCTGATAAAGACTTCTGCCATACTGGATTAAGACCCACCCTCATTCAGTTTGGGCATAACTTAACTAACAACATCTTTAAATGCTTTCAGTTACAAATTGCTTCACACCCTCAGGAGCAGGGGTTGGGACCTGAACATGCCTTTTGTGGGGGACATGATTCAATCCCCAACACACATTTCTCTGAAAAACTTATTCATTCCCTTAATTTTAAAATAGTTTTTCCAACATGTAATTTTCTAATTAATTGTTTTAATTCTTTAATAAAAAGGAAATTAACAAAATCTTAGCTTACATTGGGGATCAAGAAGCATGGGCCTGCAGACCAAATCTGGTTCACTGTTTGTTTTTTTTTAACAAATTAATTTTGATACATACTACTAAAGCATAAATGTATCCCAAGTTACAATCAATGGTATTTGGTACAATTACGTAGCTGTGCATTCATCACTCCAGTCATTTTTAGAGCATCTTCATTATTCCAGGAACAATAACAATAGTAAAAAACAAATACCAACCAACCAACCAAACACATCACCTCTCAATCTCTCTATGCTTCCCCTGCCATACATAGCTGCTATTCTATTTCCTTCTTTCAAGTTTATTTGTATTAATATTTTGTAAAAAACAGTTTTATATATGCAGTATCACCCATGTTCATACTTTACATGATGTTTCATGATGTTATACAATCCCAAGTTACATTTTTTAGCTTTCCTTCTAGTAATATAAATGTCCTTAGGCTTTCCTCCTCAACCATTGTCAGACCCATATAATAGCTCTGCTAGTCACAAACAGTATGATGTGCTCTCAATACTTCATTTCCTTTCCAAAGACTTAGAAACAACCTTTTTAACAATTCTGCACAGATTAGCCACCAGCTTTCCACTCTCTACCCTCATTCTATTTTCTGGTGACTTATATTCTAGTGATTAATTTCATGATTTTACATAATATATTTAGTTTATAATAGCACAAACAGTATTTGTTTGTCCTTTTGTATCTGGCTTGCTTCACTTAACATAATGTTTTCCAGGTTCATCCATGTTCTCATATGCTTCACAACTTCATTTCTTCTTACTGCTGCATAATATTCCATTGTGTGTTTACCCCACAGTTTGTGTATCCATTCAGTTGAAGGACACCTGGGTTGTTTCCAACTTTTGGCATCATGAATAATGCCACTATTAGCTTCATGGTGTAGATGTCTATAAGTGTCACTGCTCCCAATTCTTCTGGGTATATACCTAGAAATGGTATAGCCAGGTCCCATGGCAAGTCAGTACTCAACTTCCTTAGGAACTGCCAAACAGTCCTCCACAGCGGCTGTACCGTTTTACATTCCCATCCAACAGTGAATAAGTGTTCCTATATATCCACATATTCTCTGCAGATTTCCAACTGCCGTGGCCAGTCAATAGGTGTGAAATGACATTTCATTGTAGTTTTGATTTGCATTTTCCTAATCGCTGGTGATATTGAGCATTTTTTCATGTGTTTCTTTGCCATTTGTATTTCTCCCTTGGACAATCGTTTTTTCAAGTCTTTGCCCATTTTTTATTCAGGTAGTTTGTCTTTTTATTGTTGAGTTGTGTGATTTCTTAATATATCATAGATATTAAACCCTTATTGGATATTTGATTGCCAGATATTTTCTCCTATTGAATTGACTGCCATTTCACCATTTTGACAAAGTCCTTTGAGGTGCAAAAGTGTTTAATTTTGAGGAGGTCCCATTTATCTATTTTTTCTTTTGTTGCTTGTGCTTTGGGAGTAAGGTTTAAGAAACTATTGCCTACCACAAGATCTTGAAGATGTTTTCCTACATTTTCTTTTAAGAGTCTTATGGTTGTTGTTTTTATATTTAGGTCCTTGTTCCATTTTGAGTTTATTTTTGTATAAAGTGTGAGATAAGGGTCCTCTTTCTTTCTTTTGGATATGGCTATCCAGTTCTCCGAGCACTGTTTGTTGAAAAAACTGTTCTGGCCCAGCTGAGTGGGCTTAACAGCCTTTGTCAAAACTCACTTGACTATAGATGTGAGGGTCTGTTTCTGAGCTCTCAATTCAGTTCCATTGGTCAATGTGTCTGTCTTTATGCAAGTATCATGCTGTTTTCACTACTGTATCTAAGTAATATACATTAAAATTGGGAAGTGGCAGTCCTCCAACTTCATTCTTCTTTTTTAAGACATGTTTAGTCTATTTGGGGCCCCTTACCCTTCTGTAAAGAAGACTGTTGGGATTTTTATCGGGATTGCATTGAATCTGTAAATCAGTTTGGGTAAAATTGACATCTTAATGCTATTTAGTCTTCTAATCCATGAACATAGAATGTCCTTCCATTTATTTAAGTCATCTTCAGTTTCTTTTAGCAATGTTTTGTAGTTTTCTGAATACAGGTCCTTTATGTCCTTGGTTAAGTCTATTCCTAAATAGTTCATTGTTTTAGTCACTATTATAAATGGGATTTTTTTTTCTGATTTTCTTCTCAGATTGCACATCAGTATTATATAGAACTGCTATTGATTTTTGCATATTGATCTTGTATCTCACCATCTTGCTGAACTCATCTATTAATTCTATTAGCTTTGTTGTGGATTTTTCAGGATTTTCTAGATGTAGGATTATATCATCAGTGAATAGTGAAAGTTTTACTTCTTCCTTTCCTATTTGGGTGCCTTTTATTTCTTTATCTCACCTAATTGCTCTAGCTAGAACTTCTAGCACACTATTGAATAATAATGGTGAGAGTGGATCTTGTTTCTGATCTCAGCAGGAAAGCTTTCAGTCTTTCACCATTGAGTACAATGCTAGCTGTAGGTTTTTCATATATGAACTTTACCTTATTGAGAAAGCTTCTTTCTATCTCTATCTTTTGGAGTGTTTTTTATCAAGAAAGTGTGCTGTATTTTTGTCAAATGCCTTTACTGCATCAATTGAAAGGATCATGTGATTTTTCTTCTTCAAGTTATAATATGGTTTACTATACTAATTGATTTTCTTGTTTTGAACCACCCTTGCATACCTGGGATGAAACCCTCTTGATCCTGGTGTATAATTGTTTTTTAATGTGCTTTTGGATACTGTTTGCAAGTATTTTGTTGAGGATTTTTGCATCTATATTCACTAGGGATATTGGTCTCTAATTTTCTTTCCTTGTAATATCTTTATCTGGTTTTGGTATTATGGTGATGTTGCCTTCATAGAATGACTTTGGTAGCATTCTTTCCTGTTCAATTTTTTGGAAGAGCTTGAACAAGAACAGTATTAGATCATCTTTGAATGACTGGTAGAATTCAAGTGTGAAGACATCTGCTCTTGAGCTTTTCATCTTTGGGAGTATTTTGATGACTGTTTCAATCTCTTTACGTGTAATTGGTTTGTTGAGGTCTTCTATTTCTTTTAGGGTCATTGTAGGTGTTTGGTTTGAGTGTTTCTAGGAATTTGTCTATCTTGAAATCACTAATTCTGTCTTTGAGCAATTCAAATCTGCTTTTATGTGCCTCTAATGTATTTTTAATCCCATCCATTGTGTCTTTCATTCCCATAAGGTCTGTTAGTTTTCTTTGCAAGCTTTCTAATTGTTCTTTATGCTTTCGCAGAATCTTCTTAATATCCTTTAACTCTTTAGGCATATTTTCTTTCAGTTCTTTAAATTGATTTAGGAAAGTTTGTGATTATCATTGATTAATTGTCTTAAATCCTATATCTCTTCAGGATATTTGCTTTTTTCCTTTACTTAGGCTGTCTCTTCCTGTTTCCTAGTATGGCTTGTAATTTTTTGATGATGTCAAGGCATCTGAATATGTTGGTGAATTTACTCTGATGCCCAATTTTTCTCTTTTGCCTATTGTTTTTTTTTTTTTCCACAGCTCTGCTTTGAAATTTGGTTCAACTTATTCTAAATCATTAAAACTGCCCAGATTAAGCTATCAAAATCATGCCAGGGACTCACTAATGGGGTGCAGATTTTTTCCCAGGTGTTAGAGTACAGAGACCAAAAATCAGTTTTTCTCCATGCAATTTCCAGATTGGCCAGCAGGTGGCACTCGTTGGTGCACCCTTCCATGGAGGTGTATCTCGGTTTTCCTGTGTTTTGGTCTGGCCAGAGCCGAGATTCAAAGTGGTCTCTGCTGGCCAAATTCACTGAAGAATCCCCAACCTCCAACTCCCCTCCCTTTTCCCTTGTAACAGCTGACAGGGAGGAAGATGTCTGTTCCACTCTGTCAGCTGCATCGAGCCAGGGGATCTACCCCAGCTTAATATCTCTGGGTGGGTGAAGGGAGCCCTTGCCAGCCACTGCAGCAGTTTAGTAACTCCCATTTGTTTTTTTGAGTTCTTCTCTATGTCCCTCACCCACCTGGGAGTTGTGAAGCGCTGTTTTGGTCTGCTGACCCCCAAAGCAGGTCCCTCAGACAGCTTTTGGTTCTTTCTCATTTGTTTTTGTGAGAGAGTTATGCACTGCCTGCCTAATTCTATGCCATCCTCCCACAATTCACCTGTATATTTAATTTTGAATAATATCCAGTACTTGTTCTTACTGGTAGCTGTCCATACCATTTATACCAATTGTTAAATAACACTCATACCTAATATTGAAGCATGTTGTTGTATGAAGACAAAGACTTTTGATCTTACTTTAAAAATATGTTGTATACATATGAAGTAATCAGAAAACAAACTGTTTAATGGCATAAATATGCTAAATATGTGTTTGAACCTTATATACTATTAGAATGTTTAGAAGACATTTCTCTATTTCTGTCTTACTTTACTTGAGGGTAATTGCCTAGAACAAAGAAATTGTTCTTACCTAAAAGTATGAAACACTCTACTTCTTAAATAGCGTTTAATTTTTTGGCATCAAAATATAGTTTCAGTTCTTATAATATAAAACTTTTTAATGAGTAAGTTCTCTTTAAATCAATTAGCAAATTAGTGCTAGTACATTCTTGGTGTTCTGCCATGCACTACCCAATTAGTGTGAAGCCAAAAATAAGTCCACTCCTCTTCAACACTAGAGGAAGAAAAACAGATACGGAGTAAAGTATTTCCTCTGGGACTTCATGCTTTAGTTACATACATACAAGTGCTTTTTTCATGCTTGAGTCATCAAGCCAAACATTTCCATATAGACATGCAATGAATGATAAGTACCATCATGGATGTTATATTCTTAAAGGTTGTTGAATCCCAAACCTCCCAAGAACCTAATATAGTCAAGAGTTTCCTAATATTTTATCTCTAATTTGGGAGTTTTATTTTGTTTCTTAACAAAATAAAGTAAGTTTGAATAGTTGAGTAAGGTAATTTATATTCCATATTTATGTTGAAAGATAAGTATCCTGAACATCACAGAGAAAAATGATAATTAATATATGTGTAAAAGGATTGCACACTCATTAAATCTCTTTTGAATAGATTCATAACTGATGTTGATGCAAATTTTCATCCCCCACTACACACTGGTTCTCTTCCCTAAGGAGCAGCAACAGTGATAGAATGTAGATAAATATAGATATGGATATGGATATGGATATAGATACATGGATACTTTTGACACCATGATTTTGCAATTATACTCCTGGATATTTTTATCCCAGAGAAATGAACACTTATGTTCACACAAAAATCTATAATGAATGATCAAAGCAACTTCATTCATAGTAGCCAAAAAACAATCTGAATATCCTTTGGATTATCAAACTTTGGTACATCTATACAATGAAATACTATTGAGCAATAAAAAAAATAAACTATGAATACAAGCAACAACTTGTGCATTATAATGCATTTTACAAAAAGCCAATCTCAAAAGGTTACATATCATATGATTCCATTTATATAACAATCTTGAAATGACACAGCTATAGTGTTGGAGAAGAGATCAGTGTTTACCAGGGATTAGGCCTAGGGGATATCCCTTTAAAGGGATAGCAAAAGGGAGTTTGTTATGGTGAAATTGTTCTGTATCCTGATTATGCTGGAAATTACATGAATCTATAAATGTGATAAAATTTCATAGACCTATTAAAAAGTACTTTAAAAATCATAGACCTATATGAAAGATTAGTGAATATAAAAACTAGTGAAATCTGAATAAGGTCTGTAGTTTAGTAATTAATGTTATTTAATGTCAATTTTCTGGTTTGTATAAAGTACTATGCTTATGTAATATGTTGCTGTTGAGGAAAACTGGGTGAAGGGTATAAAGGAATCTACTGTACTATTTTGGCATCTTCCTGGGTATAGCAGTTTGATATTATTGGTGAATTCCAAAAAGAAATGTTGGATTATGTTTGTAAACTGGTCTTTTCCTCTGGGCATATTAGAGTGTATTGGATTCAGAGGTTTTACTTTTACTTGATTAAATAATGATTAAGGCTTTGATTGGGCCACATCAGTAGGAGCTTGAGTCCCCACCCCTTGGTGGGTGGGGACTCACAGAAAAGCTGCACTGCAGAGAAGGAAGTTTGGAGTTTTAATGCTGAAGTCTGCGGAAGTAAACACACAGAGGAGCTTGGTCGTGAGGAAGGAGAGAAGGCCCCAGGAAAGGAGACGAGCCGTTCGCCTGAGTCTACAGCTGGCCTTGTGGAGAGACACAAGCCTGAGCCTGAGAGAAGCAAGTCTCAAGAAGAAAGGAACACAGGAAGCCTGAACTCTTGGCAAATGTTGGCAGCCATCTTGCTCCAAAATGTGGCAAAAAAACTTTGTTGAGGGAAGTAATTTATGCTTTATGGCCTAGTAACTGTAAGCCTCTACCCCAAATAAATACCCTTTTGTAAATGCCAACAGATTTCTGGTATTTTGCATCAGCACCCCTTTGGCTGACTAATACACTGGGTGAGACTAAAATTATTTCAAAATAAAAAAAGAAAACATGATTTTTAAAGGTTCAATAAATTTCTGCAGCATCCTTTTTTTTTCCCCACTAATTTAATTTTTTTGTTTATTGCAAACTAATCCAGGCGAGGAAAATGGTACAAAAAGAATACATAGACCTATGTAAACCTTATTCAACTAAAGAAATAAACTACTATGAATAGAGTTGATCCCTCTCCAACTGCATGCCCAACATCTACCAAGAGGTACCCAGTATCCTAAATTTAGTAACATAAGGCCCATGATTGCTTTTCTAGCTTTACTAATTGTGTGAGCATACCCAAACAATTCATAATGTTTATATTTTTACACATAATTTAAATGGTTTGATGCAGGATGTTATTTTGTGCAACCTTCAGTTTTTATTCAAATTAAGTATGTTAGATTTGTCCCTGATAAATGTAATTTGGCTTTTTTTCCCCTACTGTACTGTAACTAACTTTGTAGCTATACAATAATTTATTCATTCTCTTGCATGCAGGAAAGAATTGACTGAGCAGGATTGGGTTGCTTAAACACTGCAAATTGCCAAGAAAGGCCCATTTTCCAGACTGGCCCTTAACTAGCCCCTGGGAATTGATCTCAGAATGTTTTACCTGATAAGAGTGTTTTTGTTTGCCTGAGGCCTTAGATCATACTGTACCATTTTGACCAGATAGTTTATGTTAACAATGTGATTATGGTGCACACTTGCTATTTTCTGGGGGTCTGAAGCCTACATAACTGAGGTCAGTAATGCAGGTGCTATATGCCTATGTGACAGACCCCCTCCCCCCAAAAAATCACCTGGACATCAAGGCTTAGGCAAAATTCCATGGTTGACAACACTTTAAAATTTTCATACATAATTGTTTGGATCATGAAGTGCATCCCATCTGACTCCAATAGCAGGGGATACCTGGAAGCTTGTTCCTGGTTTCCTTAAGACTTTCGTCCCATGGGCCCTTTCTCTTCGCTACTTTTATTCTATATCCTTTTACTGTAATAATTGTTAGCCATGGGACTAATAAGCTTCTGAGTCCTAAGAGTCCTTCTAGTGAACCATCAATCTGTGAGTATTCTTGGAGACTCCTAATGTACCCTCTTAATAGACATTTAGGATATTTTGATTTTTTCCTAATATAAATGAATATTACTATAGACATTTCTGTAAATGCCTACCTGTACAATGTGTGAGATACACTAAGAGTGTAATTGTTGGGTTAGAGAGAATACACTTTTCAATTTTAATAGATATAGTCAGACTTCTCTATCAGAGCCATTATAGTCTTATACTCTTATTCAATCTTAACCTCTTCTGAGGTTTGTATGCTTATTCAGTGCTAATCTTATTTATTTTAAACTTTTCATGTATTATTAGTTAATCTTGCCAGATGTTAGCTTACTTTATTAATATTTTTAAAGAACCAAAATGTGCATATTTCATTTCTGTTTTTAAATATTTGCTCTTTATTATTACTTTCTTTCACTTTGCTCTATTTATCCTTTCTTCATTTTTAACTTCAGTAGGACATTGAGCTTATTGATTTTTTGCCATTCTTCTATACCAATATAGACATTTTTAGACTATCAATTTTTCTTCTAAATATAGGTTTTATATGATAGCCCAGATTTAAATAACTGGGCTAAAAAATGTACCCTCACTTTCTTCCAACACCAAACTTAGATTTTGCCTCATTTGACCATTAAATATTTATTGGGATCTTCCTATATAGCAGGCACGTTTCTAGAAGCTGGTATCTCCTGCAGAGAAACACACGTGAGATATGTCAGGGTGCTCAATGCAGCATCCTTTGCAATAGAGAAAAAATAAAAGCAACCAAAACATTCTTTAAGAAAGGGGTGGTATTCATTCTGCTGTTGAAACTTAAAAAACATTGACATAGACTGCTAAAAAATCTTTCCAAGGCATATGTAATGAAAGAAGCAAGTTGCATATGTACATTAAAAAACAATTTATATTAAATAAATATCAAATAAAACAATGTTATAGAGCAGAGTTAGGTTTTACACAATGCTATGAAAGAAATTCATGTAGACTTTTTTGAGTTTCATAGCATATTGCTGAAAGTCTCTTGGAAAAATAAGTAGAATTGTGGAAAGTAAAAAAATAATGACAGGATTATAATCCCACTGGCTATTAAAACATGCTATGAAGCTATAAGAAACAAAACAGGTTGAAGTCATATGGAAATGATAGGTTTACAATTCAATAAAGCAGAATACATAGACTTCAAATAAACCTTTTTATATAGAAGTTAAGAAAAAAATACATTATCACAGATAAAATAAAGAATCAATGGACAATATTAGTTAAAATATTAATACTTTTAAAATTTTAATTATTTATAGAAGTATATTTATCCATTAGAAATATAAAGCATAGAAAATCTATAAAAGGAATGAGAAGAAATAGAACATATTAGTTTAGAAGCAGTAAAAGAAAAAAGGTGTACAGATATGCATAATGATTTTAAAATGTAATTTAAAGATTTTAAAGATTGGTTAAAAATACACAAAAGTACATAGACTGAGAATAGGTCTATGATAGTAAATGAATACTGGAGACAAAGCTCTCAAAAGATGAATAGCAAATGCAGTACATAGATAATGCACAATGTTCATAAATATAGAGAAATGCAGATTTTTGGAATACTTTTTGGAATTTTGGAATACTTTTTAACGTAGTTGCAAAACATTACCAAGAAGTACACTATTCATTACAGTCATAGTGACATTTGCTTTGCTATGCCATTGGATTTTGCACATGATGATCAGAACTATATTAAGAAGAAAAAAATAAAGCAAATAAATGAAAAAAACTGCATAGGAAAAATTGAACTGAAAGGATTACTTCAAAACAGTTACTATAATTATGCTCTACTTCCCTGGGGAGATCTGTGAGAGCAAGAGAAACATCTCACAACAGACTAGGGAGTCCCAACCTCAAGCCAATTGACCCACAGTCATTTTACCCTGTATTCTTCCAGACATCCATACTAACTTTCAGAAGAGATAATGATGCGTTGAGATAAGTAAGAATGTTTTTAGCAGCAAATTGAGAGAAAAGCTCTATTCAACTAATAAAAACAATGATAAAATATATTACTTCATTGAAAATAGAGTTCGTTGAGGGGGTAGCTCCAGAATTGGTTAAATGAACAGCTGAATTATGTCATTAAGGATCTGGGTTCTTTCCAATTCTGTTTCTCATCCTCAGTCACCTCCCATTATGGCTCATGATGGTTGCCATACTTTCAGGCATCACATGTAGTCATAATAAATACTAATTAGAAGAGGGGTCATTTGTTCCAGTGTATGTTATTAATATTAAAGAATCCTTTCTCAGGTATCTTCAGAGAACTTATTCTTTTTGTCATTTGCCAGAGTGAGTCTTACGCCCACCATTAAAACAATCACCGTCAAGTGGAAAAGTACTCCCATGAGGTGCCTCATGAGAATTTACCTGTGAATCACACAGCAGCCTGCACTTTTTCTCCCTCACTCAACAACTGCAACCCTCTTCCCCTCCCCCATCTTAAGCATAATACATTCAAGAGGATATTCTACAAAGGTGTGACTGGATGTAGCAATTCAGTGTTATTTTATATTTGTGAAGTGCTGTTTAAGTGCGTTTAAAAGAAAGGAATTCTTCAAAGATTAGTTCCAAGGGCAAGCTATCATAGCTATCTAAGGACATACTCTATTTTAGACAAGAAAAACTCAAGTGATTAAAACTCAAATGAGCAAAATTATTCTCTTTTTTCTTCTAAACTTGTCCACAGAATCAGTAGAAAACGTGACATACAGCAGTCGTTACTGATGAGTGGGACTCAGAAATATTCACAGGGAAAGTGAAGTAACTTTAACCATATAGAAGAAGTGTTGTTCAACATCATTATTTTACCAATATGATTCTCATTATGGAAAGAACAATAGATTTCATAAATCACTCCAAAGAAGTCACACTTAGAATTGAGTTTATAGTTCTAAAATAAATTATCTAAAACTTCCCACTGATTGGGTTTATTCCAATTCTTGGTTGTGTCTTATAACTTGACAAACCATTTCAAACAAAAATCCTTGGTCACAGTATGATATTGCTTATCTTTTATTTCATCCAGAAATTCTTATATATAGGCACAATTATAATCTGTCTTACTACCTTTCTTTTGCCTGTAGTTGTACCATTAATAATCTTGCTGTTTTTTTAAAATAGTTTTTTGTTTTTAAAAAGTTGTTTGCATAACCTGATGAAAAGCTGGGGTTTCTAAGATATTTCTGTCTAACTTATTATACCAAGCTTTTGTTTCCACTGTTAGAGCTGAGCTTAATAGTTAAGAAGTCCATAGGCAAGATTAGGTTTGCATAAAAACTATTTTATTTTGAACTGAAAAAATGGTCAGCTCATTACATTAATATCCAGGTGGCTGAACAATAGTGTTTTGAGAAACTGCGGTTCTACTAGGGAACCTGCATCTAAACAAGTATCTTAAAATTCAGTTTCTCGGAGTGGTTGCAAACTCCAAGCCCAGTGCCTGGTACATACTATGTGTGGGCCTATCCTTGTTTACAAATATCTACAGCCTTTTAGAAGAGAAGGAAGGAAGAAGAGTATATAACGTTAGTTAAAGATGAATAGAGTTGGGTTTGACTTAATTTTGTGAAAATCAAAACACAGCAATTATATAGTATCATAAAAAATATTTCTGCCTTTTTCATTGCTTAAACATCTTCAGGGCAATACTAGTATTCAAAACATCATTTTTCTGATTCCTACTTTTATATCCATTACAGGTATAGATATTTCTTGATGCTCTGTCATTATAGCAAGTTCTATTTAGTTTTCCTCAATATGTAATCAAACATGATGATATTAGGGCTTTTGTTTTGCTTTGTTTTGTTCATCTTATAAAATAAATTTAAAAGCATAAACTTGGTTTGAATGATCTGAATTGGATCTATCAAATTTCAGCAGCTAATAAAAGACCAGTTTTCCTTATAATCTTTTAGTTTTCTTGATAAGCATTACTATATTAAAATATTCTACTCTACATATTTTTTTCAAGGAATGATTTTATTTAGCTTTCTCCATTGACTATTCTTATTAACAACTTTTTAGAAACCTAAATCCCATTGATTTCTTCCTATATGCTATTTTCTTTCAGATGCACATATAATAACTTAAAAATTGGTACTTCTCATAGTAAGAAGGACAAACTTCATGCTGTGTAGATTTTTTCCTTTATATTAGGATTTTGGCAACTAAAACAACACATCATTGATTTTATGTCATTCAATACAAGAACCCAATGAGCAAATAATAATGCAAGTAGCTTTGAAAGTTAATTTTCTAACATGAAAAACCAGTAACAAAACAAGTGGCTTCATTTATTCTGAACAACCCATTTCTAGACTTTTCTCTCCAGAGATAGCTCCCTCATCTGTTTGCTTGTTGTTTTTGCATGTTGTTTTTGCTCGTTGTCTGCTCATTGTGTTTTTTTGTTCGTTGTCTGTTTGTTGTTGTTGTTTTTTGTTTTTTGTTTTTTGCTCATTGTCTGTTTTTGTTTTTTCTTTAGGAGGCACCGGAGCCCAACCTGGTACCTCCCATGTGGGAGGTGGGCACTCAACTGCTTGAATCACATCTGCTGCCAGCTCATTTATTTTATTTTTTTGCTCGTCATCTGCTTGTTGTTTGCTCATTTTCTTGGTCATCATTTTTGCTCAT
This sequence comes from Cabassous unicinctus, assembly GCA_029593785.1. Taxonomy (NCBI): domain Eukaryota; kingdom Metazoa; phylum Chordata; class Mammalia; order Cingulata; family Chlamyphoridae; genus Cabassous; species Cabassous unicinctus. Next base: position 94,233 of record JAQZBX010000450.1, on the reverse strand, counting down.
TGCCTGCCTGTTGTTTTTACTTGTTGTCTGCTTGTGATTTTTGCTCAATGCCTGCTCTTTGTCTGCTTGTTTGTTTTTCTTCTTTAGGAGGCACTGGCAACTGAACCTGGGACCTTCCATGTGGGAGGCAGATGCTCAACTGCTTGAGCCACATCCGCTGCCCCCCATTTCTAGACTTTTATAAGTACTTTATTGAAAAATTTAAAAAATCAATAATTTAAAAATCACTTTATCCATAAATAATTATAAATATTTTGATATTGTGCTTTGAATTTAATATCTTAGCTATAGTATCAATTTATATCTCAACTGTGTGTGTGTGTGTGCATTAATTTCCTGTAGGTGCTCTAAGAAATTACTTGCTAACTTAAAATAACAGAAATGAAAAGAAAAAGAAAAAGAAAACAACTCATTTAAAAAATAGGTCAGAGATTTGATTGGACACTTTTCCAGAGAAGAAATACAGATGGCTGAAGAGCACATGAAAGGATGCTCAGTGTCACTGGCTATTAGGAAAATGCAGACCAAACCTACAATAATATATCATCTTACACTTATTAGACTGGCAGCTTTTGAAAAAGCAGAGAACTGCAAGTGATGAAGAGGATGTGGAGGAAAGGGAACACTCATCCTGTACTGGTGGGAATGTAGAATGGTGTAGCCATTGTGGAGGATAGTTTGGCAGTTCCTCAGGAAGCTAACTATAGAACTGCCATATGCTCCAGCAGTCCCACTGCTGGGTATGTGCTCAGAAGAATTGGGAGCAGGGATGTGAACGAATATATGCACACCAATGTTCATAGCGGCACTGTTCACTATTGCCAAGGATTGGAGACAACCCAGGTGTCTATCAACAGTTGAATGGATAAGGAGATTGTGGTATATACATACAATGGAATATTACTCAGCTGCAAGAAGGAATTCAGTATTAACACACAGGACAACACGGATGAATCTTGGGGACTTTTTGTTGAGTGAAGATTCCAGTCACTGAAGGACAAATATTACATGACCTCACTGATATGACTTAAGAAAATTGAGCAGACTCACAAACCTAGAGTCTGGAAGATAGGTTATCAGGAGACAAAAGGGAGTAGAGTGTGGTGCGCTGATGCTCAATATGGGCAAATCCCATGATAAGGTGGAAACAGGTGGTTGGGCAGTGGATGGGGATGATAGTAGTGCAGTGATGTGATACAGTCCTGGAATGTGAGGGTGAGTAGGGTATGAGTAGGGTGAGTAGGGTGTTGGACTATCCATTGAACTGGGGGAAGGGGCGGGGAGGTCTAGAGGAAAGAACAGGTGAACTCTGGAGATTTGTAGGTCTGTGGTTAAAACTACAATGGTGGGAATGTTCTTTTGGCAAATATGGCAGGGGTGGGTTACTGGTGCAGGTTGTTGGGAGTGGGGGGATATATGGGATAGGGTGCACCTGGGGCATAGCTTTTGTGGAATATGAAATTATTCATCTTCTCATAGAAAATACTATGTTTCTTTTCAAGAAAATATTAAAACCTTATCCTGGGGAGTCCTGTTATGTTATGAATTAGAAGGGCAAAATCTCTCAAGAACATAGGCAGTGCCTAATAAAAGAAAAACAGACCAATATGTCAAGCCCTCAATATTAATATAGGTTAACTATGTATCTTATTCTTCAAAGATTGAAACTTAGTGGTTACCATAGGTTCCAAGAGGAGGGGGAAGGAAGAATAGAATAGATGGAACATAGGCATTTTTAAGGCATTGGAATTGTTCTGCATGATCTTGCAATGACGGATACAGGCAGTTATAAATTTTATCAAAACCTATAAAATGTATGGTGCAAAAAATGTAAACCATAATGTAAACCATTGATCATTGTTAATAGCAGTGCTTCAATAGTTGTTCATCAAATGTACCATACTCATGTAAGATGTTATTAATAGTGGAAATGTGAGAGTGGGTGGGGTATATGGGAATCCCCTATATTTTATATGTGACTTTTCTGTAACCTAAGCTTTGAAAATAAAGTGAAGAAAATAAGACAATGGGGAAATATAAAGAATAAATTGTCACTGTACATGAAGGACAACAGATCTTATGGTGCAAAGGCAAAATGAATTTTTTTTATTTTCATGTTTTATTTGTTTTGTTATTATTACTTTATTTTTATTTTTATTTTTTGGCTTTGTTTTGGGGAGGTTTTTGGATTGCAGAAGGTTTGCAAACCAATTAGGTGATGTGTGGATGCATGGTGAGGGATGCACTTGGGTCATGCCTCTATGGCATATGAATATGTTCAAGTGGTTATGGGGTATTGTCTCAGTGGATGAAGACCAACACAATAACCAAAAAAATATTGAATTCCCATCCTGAGAAGTCCTGCTACATTCTCTAATAAAATGGCAAGAATCTCTAAAGTGCATGGAAAGTGTCTAGTGAAGGAGGACAGACCAATATGGCCAGGCCCTTGCTATTGATTTGCATACTTATGAACCTTGTTCTTGTGAAATTGAAACTTAGCCTAGTGTAATATATTGCTTAAGAGTTACCTCTTGAAAGCCTCCTTGTTGCTTAAATGTGGCATTTCTCTAAGCCAAACTCAGCATATAAATGCACTACCTTCCCCCCAGCATGGGGCATGACTCCCGGGGATGAGCCTCCCTGGCACCAAGGAAATATTACCAAGCACCAACTAGCAATGCATTTGGAAAAAGACTTTGTCAAAAATAGGGAAATAGTAAATACAAATGAGTTTTTATGGCTAAGAGATTTCAAAGTGAGTCAGGAGGTCATTAAAGAGGTTACACTTATGCACATCTCAGGAGGATCTCATTGACTACCACAGTAAACATGCCTCAAGTGGTGGGGGAGGGGGGAAGGCACCTGAGGGCTCTAGAGACATCTAGACACTATACACAGGGCAGACAATCTCAGCAATTCAGCACCCTGTCAGTGGGCCTTACTTTGGAATATATGTTCCCCAATGTAACAGAGTTAGACTCATTTATAATTTCCCCACACATGGTTCTTCTGTCCCTTTTATGTGAACCCATCATTAGCACTATACTTGTTAAATATATGTCCCAGAGACTTAAATATTTGGTCTGTTCATATGCCATTTGAGCCCTGAATCTCAGCAAAGGGACTCTCCCAGGACAACTAATAAAAGGATTATCATGGACAGCTCCCATCCCAAAAAACAAAGTGTATCTACAACTGCAAGCAGGACAGTTCCATCCATCTGCCCCATGGGATCTAAGCCCCCTTTCAATTGGAAACTGAGTGGGCATCACCATTCCAAAATCCTCAAGATTGAAGAATGAACAAACATAAGAGGGAATATAACTATAGACTAAAGTAGACATTATTATTCTAGCAATGGAAGGACTTGTAACATTGATATAAAGGCATTGGTCACCAGAGGTTCTGAGGGGAGAGAGAGGGAAGAATAGGTGTAACATGGGGCATTTTTGGGACATGGAATTGTTCTGCATGACACTGCAATGACGGATACAAGCCATTATATTTTTTCTCCAAACCTCTAAAATTGTGTGGTGCAAAATGTAATCTATAACATAAACTATAGACCATGGTTAGTAGCAATGCTTCAATGTGTGTTCATCAGTTGTAACAAATATTCCACACTAATGAAAGATGTTGTTATGGGGGAAAGTATGGGAGAGGGAGGGATTGGGTTATATGAGAATCCCTCTATATTTTCAATGTAACATTTATGTAATCTAAAGCTTCTTTAAAAATAAAATTAAATATAAAAATAAAAAGTGAAAATAAAATAAAATAATAGAAATGTAATTTTTAACAATTCTGGAGGCCAAAAGTCCAAAATCAGTTTCTCTTGGCCAAAATCAATGTGTCAGCTTAGCCACGCTCCCTGTGAAGTCTCTAGAGGATGATCCCATACTTTCCACTTCCCACTTCTGGTATGTACATCACTCTAATTTCTATGTCCATGGCTAGCTAGCCTTCTCTTTGGTATGTGTAAAATATTACTCAATCTCCCTCTAAGGATATGGGCATTTAGGGCCCATGCAGATAATCCAAAATAATCTCCCCATGGCGGGATCCTTAATTTAATCACGTCTGCAAAGACTGCTTTCTGCCATATAAAATAATCTTCACAGGTTCCAAGAATTAAGACATGGATATCTTTTGGGGGACATTTCTCAGCTTAGCACAGTGTGTACCCACATAACTTTGCATGCTCTTTGGAATCCTAAAATTGTATTTAACAACAGCATTAACCATTATCTCTTTGTCTACTTAAGTAGCAAAGTTCTTCTAAATCATGGCTCTGCTTTATGTTTGTTTCTATTGTAATGTGTTTTGTGTGACTAGAAATACTTCAAGATTATACTAAGTAAATAAAATATAAACTCTATTAAGAAAATTTGAGGGAATTAATTCAAGGAAGAAAAAAGTAATGACCATTCGAACAATTCCCTAAAAATCTTAAGTAAAATTTAGAAAAAATAATAGTTTTCATCACAAAAAATTATCTGAATCTTTTACCAAATATTCTTTAGACTCACCAGCCTTTCTTTTACCCTGCCCCTAGACTCACTTTAGAAACATTAAAATTAATCTACTTTTTGGTATTTCAAAATACCTTTCCAAATTTAAATTATTAAATCTAATACCCCATGGCAAAAATCTTAGCTGTGTGATCTCAAAGCATTAATAGAATATGTACATTAATTTATTCTCGTATTCTCACCCAGAGAAGGTCTGCTTGTCATATACAAAAGTCAAATTGAAATTTTAAGATCCATGACATTAATACATGAAACTCAAAACAAGACTATTTTATACAAGGGAAAGGAAGATTTTCCTAACTATCCTTAAGGGACAAGTATTTTATTATTTTGATATTATGCTCTCATAATTTCAAAGGCACACATTCTTGATTGGAGAGCAGATAAAGTAAGAGACTGGAATAAAAGATGAAAGCTATCCAAAATATGTGTAATAAGGAGTGAGAACAAATAAGAATAAGATAATTAGGGATGCTCTTTGTCAATTTACTTCTCTATACAGCAGACTAAAATACTGGCAATATTTTATCTGTAAAGGTATTATAAACATTTATAAGTCTGTAATCGTGACTGGCATGAATACTTAAGTGCAAAATGCCTCCTCACTGAGTGAACTGACTTATTTGTTGCTGTTCAATAGAATTGCCCTAGTGATTGACTGTGCCTCTCAGTGCTCATCTAAAATACTAAACAAAAAAGTAACAGTACAGTTATTCTGTGGCAACTACCATATGGGCTTATTAAGAAATTTTATGTGTCTAATTATGAGGGGCAGTATTTACTGTGGTGACCCTTTTGGATGATTTTCCTTGGAAAATCTAACTTAGTATCTGAATACACCTGTCCAACAAATCTTACATATATATATACATCATCAGGGGAGAGGTTGTAAAAAAATTTCAAATGAACCATTTGGAAACTTAGACCCACTGTCTAAATGAAATAACAGAGAAGAAAGAGAGCAAAGAGTAAGAAACAATTGGAAGAATTTTGGAAAAAGAGACATTTATACTCTTCTGCTCATATATTGTCCTCTAGAGTCCTTGCCTTAAGGGGTAAAATTAGAAAATTATTGACAAAACCATTTCCAGTTCTAATATCATAAATGACCATGAGTTCTGTGGAAACTTCCTGTTTTACAGCAACTCTATCCTAGATGATCCACACTCCTTGAAACCCTATTAGTTTTTTAAAAAGGTAAGAGAAGCCCAGGAAACACTCATATCACAACAAACAAATAAACTAAGCCAGATCCAGGCACACAGTGAACCAAGGCTGGATCAGAAAAACCAGGAGATGGGCTTTGGTGCTTCAGAAACTGGGAGGAGAAGGCTAAGGAGGCAGGAAACAACAACAGCAGGGAGCCTGCCCAAACCAACTAGAAGGGTGAGAGTCCCTAGGGATGGAGTTCCACTGAGGATTCTGACTGTTTCAGGGAAAGCAAGGTGGGAAAGCCATATCATCTATTCCTTCCCTGAAGCAGAAAGCTCAAAGGTATTGAAATGGTTGGGCATACTCTACAGCTACTAGCAGAATAGAAATAAGCCCTTGTTGTAAGTCATCCCTGCAATTCTCCCATAGAGTAAGCTGGAGAAATAAGCTTACTGAAACAAATTATCAAATATACTATAAGGCAAACCACAATGATGAGAGTTAATTGAATTCAAGAGCAACAATTTTCTCTCCCATCTCCCAAGGACCACAGAAGTTGCAATAGTCAGATAAAAAATATAGAGTATTTACACATGCAATTTTTGAAAAATACAGTATTGCTAAAAGATAAACAATATCAAACTATCTGAATAAACAAACAGAAAAAAGATTTACTTGCTGAAAAGAAAAGTAAAATTGTGTAAAGAAATTCAATAGAGTAATCCTTAAGATTAGAAATAGATGAAAGGAAAACTAGTGGACAAGAAATAAGGAAGGTATTAAGAGACATGGAGGATAGAATGAGAATGTCTGAATATATCTCAACAGAATCTAAGGAGATGAGAATAGAGTTAATGGTTGATAAATTCCTGGAACTTATGACAGGAATGATTCTATATTCACTGGAAGTACATGTACCTTTCAGAGAAATAAGGGAAATCTGTAAAGATACTGTAGAACTCCACAGACAAAGAAAATATCTTGAAAAGAAGTAGAGAGAAAATAAGAGTTCAACTACATAAAATAAGACTGAAATCACTATCTTATTGTTTGATTTTTTCCTCAATTATTTTTATGATAATTTTGGTATTTGCTATGGGCATATATGAAAATTTCAAGTTTATATGACCCATTCAAGCAATTTGGGTTATTTTAAATAACGTATTTTTCACAGGTAATCCCACCATGTCAAGGAATTAGACTCACATTGTACAATGTAGACATAGCTTGAAAGTTAGATTGATGAAACCATTATACAACCTAGCATATTCTGCTAAATAAGTATTGATATTATAGAAATTTACTTTCTACATATGTTGATTGAATAAGTATTTTGTGTCAGGATTATGCTAGGAATTGGGAATGAACACATTAAAGCTGTGGTTTTGTCTTTAATAAAAAATTCAGTTTTAGCAGACGAAAACACAGTGAATATATGTACCACCAAACACATTTTTTCTAAGACAGGTTTTGAGCCTTGTACACTGTAACTATGTACATTAAAAGTTATTGTACTGTTGCCTTTTAAGGTGCTACTTAACAGATATTAGACTTTCAGATAAGCAGTCATTTTATTAAACTCTTTGTAAAGAAGTAATCTTTTTCTGAGAAAGTTTTGTTCTCAAAGATAACTTCAATTAATAAAAATTGATCTCAAGACAGATTTTTCACCTTGGTTCTTATCTTCAAAAAGTAGACATATTTAAAATGCTTTACATAAGAAAATTTATTTTAAATCCATTTCACCTTTTACTTTCCTCAAATATACCCAATATTCCTTCTTAGATGCAGTATCTATCAAAATGAAATCAAAGTATGCTAAAATTAAAATAATTTGAAGCTAATCTTTATATATATATATATGTATGTATAGGTATTTTTGTTAGAGGTTTACATTCACAATTTAAAATGGCTACCATGCACATCACAAATATTGACTGGGCATCTAATATGTGAAAAGCACTGTGACAAATGCTTTACATGCATTATCTCATGCAGTACTTATGACACCATTCAAAGCCAAGTATTAACAAACAGCTTTGTCTCACATTTGAGGGACATTAGGTTTAGGGAGGTTGAGTAACTTGCTCTGAAACACAGTTCTGGTAACAGTCCAGGTTTGCATTATAATGTGGTTTTATCTAAACTATGTTTATCTGTATTTTTTTAAAAGTAGATTTTTAGATGTCAGATACTATCTCATTCAACAATCAATATTTCTTAAAATTTTTCCTAGTGGTAATCAACAAAGCAATACCATTTCTTCTTTCCAAATCTATCTCAACATCACACTTAAAAATTTAAAAAAATTGTAAGCTAAAATTTATTGTGGGCAAAGCAATTCAATTTTAAATGCCTTGTGTGTTAGTCAGCCAAAGGGCTGCTGATGCAAAATACCAGAAATCGGTTGGCTTTTATAAAGTGTATTTATTTGGAGTAGAAGCCCACAGTTACCAGGCCATAAAATATGTAACTTCCCTCACCAAAGTTTATTGCCACGTGTTGGAGCAAGATGGCTGCCAATGTCTAAGAGGGTTCAGGCTTCCTGGGTTCCTCTCTTCCCAGCACTTGCTTCTTTCCAGGCTCGGCTACTCTGCTATCTCCACAAGGTCAGCTGTAGACTATGAGGCTCTCTAGGCTTTGCCCCACTCCACAAAGCCAGCTGTAGACTATCAGGTGAACAACTCTTCTCTTTTCCCAGGGCCTTCTCTCCTTCCTCAGGACCAAGCTCCTCTGTATATTGCTTCTCCTGGTTCCAACATTGATGAGCCAGGCACATCAAAACTCCAACTAACTCCTCTGCTCTGCCATGTAGTTTTATCTCTGAGTCCCCGTCCACCAAGCGACAGGGACTCAATGTCCTACTGGTGTGGCCCAGTCAAAGCCCTAATCATAATTTAATCACGCCCAGAGGAACAGACCCGTTTATAAGGATAATCCAATATCTATTTTTGGAATTCATAACTATATCATACTGCCACACTTTGGGACCAGGTATTGTTTTCTATGCCTCCATTTTGCCTTGATAGCTATCACAATATCTGCCAAATGAGAGGTGCTCAGTAGCTCCATTCTTAAATGTCCTCAACATATGCTAGCCACTGATTCCATGTAAGTCACATACACGGCATACAAGATTGACGATTGTGCTGAGGTATACAATTGTCCATTTAAAACTAGTTTAGTATAAGACAAGTCCCATGCAATGGGGATAGTTTTAAGTAGCTCACTTCAATTTTCAATTGCAATTACAAACAGATAAAAAGATGTCTGCAAAATAAATCTGTGGAGTTTCCTATAAGCATCAGAAGGATTTAAAGCAGCATTCTATGGTTGTGCTTATTTGACAATGCTTTCCCCTGGCAATGCTCTATTTTTCTGGTCAAAGGATCAGAAAATTGAACATGCTAACAAATACGCTTGAAGTGAGACAGGTGAAAAGTCTTAAGCAGACTTAACCTATCTTCCCCAAATTTGGAAGATTTGACATTTTTTGGAATGGTGAGATGCCCCTTTTGGTTTCTCTTTGAAATTGAACAGGTTTCTTATTTGTTTTTTAATTGAATGCTTAGTTTTGTGTGAAGTTTTGAAAGAAAGAACATACCTCAATTTCAACCACATTGATGACTACTGCTGGGGAGAGAAAAATCTTGTTTTGCTGCCTTTGTCTGTCCTTATCTTGTGCTGCTCTTTCTGTTCCCTTCCATTGTTCTATTATAATTATTACTGTTATTTTTCCAGTGACTTCATTTCTGTAACCTCACGTTATACCTTCTTTTGGTGCTTGTGTGCCCTTTCTCATATATTCCTTGCCTCACTCTTATTTGCTCTTTTTTCCTTCCCAAGTTTCTCTTGATATATTAATTTCCCATTTTTGCTGTAACAAAGTAACACAAACATAATGCCTTAAAAAAATAACACAAATTTATTATTTTACAGTTCTGGAGGTAAGAAATTCAAAATAGGTCTAAATGGGCTAAAAATCAAGGTGTTGACAAGGCTGCATTCCTTTCCAGAAATTCTGGAACCTGTTTTCTTGCCTTTTCCAGCTTCAAAATGCGACCGGGGCTGGCTACGCGGGCGGAGGCAGCAGGCGGCAGAGAGCGCGCTGAGCCGTGAGTGACCCGGCTGGCCTCTGTGTCCGCTGCATGTCCAGGGTGGTGCCAGACTCTTGCTGCCTGCGGCAACTCCTGTCAGCCAGGACAGGGGGCTAGGAGAGGCCCCGGTCGCCACCCGTGGTGTCCATGGAGCGGATGCGAATGATCAACGTGAAGCACCTGCTGGAGGCTGCCGAGATTTTCAAGCGAAAGGAGCGAGAGTGTGAACATGGCTAGGCCTCAATGTCATTCCCTTCCAGGCCGAGCCCGGGCTGCAGCCTTTACAGCCCCCGGGAGGTTAAGCTGGGCACAGAAACACAACAGCGAGAGCAGCAACACCATCACTGCCAACAGGTCTACACACAGTGAGCCGGGAAAGAATCAATGAGCTTATCTGCGCCTGTGTTTAAAACGCTTAATAGTGCTGATTCCGCTAGGACCAGACTGCACCAGGCACAAAACACATGGTTTGCTCAACAAAGCTAAAGCACACATCAAGAAACTTGAAGAGCTGAGAGGAAGAGCCAGCACCAGCTTGAGAAGTTGGAAGGAGAACAGAGATTTTTAAAGTGGTGATTAGAACAGCTGCAGGGTCCTCAGGAGATGGAATGACTAGGAATGGACAGCACTGAATCAACTATTTCTTCAGATCGTTCTGATTCAGAGCAAGAGGAAACTGAAGTGGATGTTGAAAGCACAGAGGTCTCCTGTGGACAAGTGGACAATATCAGTACCACCAGCATCAGTGACATTGATGACCACAGCAACCTGCAGAGAATTGGAAGTGGTGAAGGTTACTCCAGTGCCAGTGTCAGACTTTATGTCATTTCCTAGGCCCCAGCTTGACATAACAGTGAAGGGCAAAATATTTACTGGGCCAATTCAATCCAAACAATCTCTTAAATTGGGTTCATGATACACTCTCCTCTTTAAAACTAAAACAAAACAAAGCTATACTTGAACAAAAGGGTCACAAGACCTGTATTTAAGCAAATACTTAGCAAAAAGTGGGACAGAGACTCCCCAGCAGAACAAATATTCATAATATTCATAGTTGAAAAATCACAATTTCTAATGGCAGCAGAAAACCTGAGTGAAATTTCCTTGATTTTCTTTAGTTGATTGCAAAGAGGGCGTTGGAAATTCCATTCTCTTTTTCTTTTCTAGCTTGCTCCTACTGCAGTGAATAGACACATATAGGAGAAGGTTATGAACCCTCCCTCAGCTTGATGGTCCTAAAAACAAAGATCAAACATATAGTAATGACAAGACAAGATAATCAAGCATTAATCTTGGATAGCCTGAGGTATTAAAACTCAGCCTGGAACGGCTTATCATGAAGCCTGTGGATGATCAATTCTCAAAACAAACAAACAAACAAACAAGACCTCATTTCATGCTCTGCAAAAGGAGAGCCTCCCAAGAAGCCTGTTGAAAGGGATCATCATGAAACTCAGGTTCTCAGCAGCCTGCCACCCCTAGGCCCCTGAGCAGTGTGAGGGAGGTCTGGATATGACAGCCTCTACCATACAAGGCCTATTGAGTATGGATTGGGGAGCCAGAAGGAAAAGCTCCACATGCCTCTTTCTGCCTGGGCCAGAAGAATTGTGTCTGCAGATAAGCAGGCCAAGGTCTAAGCCATGGCAGTTTTTTTTATTTCAAATTTTGATCACTGTTTATATGTGTTGAAAACCAAAAGGACATCTTTTTAAATCTTGTCCAGTAAAAAACATAGATATCTTTTATAGTGGGAAAACACATGGGGAAAAAAATCATCTAGTTTGATGCAACATTTGATAAATATAAAACACCTCACACCTCACTCTTTATAGTGCACAAAATGAATGAGGTCTGGGCTAGTGGGAAACAAGGTCAATGCTTATGTTTTCTTTTAGAATCCTTTATTCTTAACCAGCTTAAAACCCTCTGATATCTATAGTGGGTACACTATCATAGTTCACATAGCTAAATTCAGCACTTGTCTCATTTTGATGTAAGGATTTGCTTCCATTTTCCAACAGGCACTCTCTCCTTCCTCACAGTCTCACTGTGTGGTGCTATTGTTGCTCTTATGAATATTTTCAGAAATGTTATTTTCTTTAAAGTGAAATTTCCAGCCTGCTCTTTGATGTCGTGTGTTCACTTTGTCTTTTAAGATCCAAGGTTCCTCTCTGGCCTTCTCCTCAACCCAGGAAGCTTTCTTAAAGACCTTACCTCTGGCTGTTTGAACTTTGTATACTTTAAATAATTTAACTACCCTTAATTACTTTAAAAAAAAAAAAAGATCTATGATTTTCATAACTTATTTCTGATTTTAATGGGTTGTTAATTTCAGTCCTCTCGTTTTATTTTATGTTTTAGATAGGGCTGGGCAGGAAAAAGAAAATAAAGACAACCATATTTAGCAAAAAAAAAAAAAAAAAGACTACCTGCATTCCATTGCTCATGGTCCACTTTCATCTTCAAGGACAGCAATAGCTAAATAAGTCTTTCTCATGATGCCATCTCTGGTTCTGACTCTTGTGCTTCCCTCTTCCCCATTTGAGGACCATTGTGAATATATTGGCCCACCAGGATAAACCAGGATAATATCCTTATTTTAAGATCAACTGATTAGAAATCTTAATTCCATTTAAAACCTTAATTCCATTTACAACCTTAATTCCCTCTTGCCATATAACATTAGATATTCACAAATTCTGGGGATTACAACATGGACATTTGGGACGGGGGCATTATTCTGCATTTAACACTTGGCAATTGCTTATTTTAAGTCCAAAGAATTAACTTTCATTTATTTCAAAAAGCCTCCAACCGAAGACTGTTGGTCCCACCACTGGTTCACAACTCTTTCTCAGTTGCTAGATGGCAGCAACTTTGCAAAGTAAGGAGGATCTACTCAGGCTTCTGGATGCTTAAATCGTTAAACCCTTGAGAAGGGAAGCTGTACTTCAAAAGAGTATTCGAGGAAGGCACCTCTTCCACCTATATTTTACTTGTGCAAAGCAAGTGCAGGGTCCTTCGTGAATAAGATCTTAGAAGAAATAAGAAAAATACAATACAAGCAAGAGAAAAAAGCATAGCATCCCGAAAATATGTCTTTGTATTGGTAAAATATGGGGAGGAAGAGCTGAAATCTGAAGAAAAAATTATGCTTAAATTCTTTGCTTAAACACATGTACATTAGTGTAAATAGCTCAATTTCAAAGTTCATTTTTATCAGAAGTTAGTGAACATTGTAGAATATCTTCTATTCTATTAGTTCTGTTTTTTTATGGTAATATATTCATTTTCTTCTTTCCTCCTCTTTCTTTCCCCTTCTGTTTTACTTCCATACTTAACCTCACTATTACATCTTTTAGGCAAGTTTATAGACACAGCCTTTTAAAAAAGCTGAAACCACCTAATAGACTAGAATGAGTGTTGGTTCTGGAAAGGAGAATGTCAGTGTTCTCAGTTACTATTCACAAACAGTCCTCCCAAAGTCTGCTTTTCCTTATGCGCTCAGCTGTACAAGTAGAGCATGTATCCAGAATATTGTAATTTAAAAAATGCAATAAGAATAGACTTTTGAGAAACACTTGCATCTTCACCCCATCATAGTGCTTGGAAGATTTAAGATTGACAGCAAATATTTGTTAAGCAGATGGAATTGAACAAAGGACAACTGTGTTAGATAAATTCAAGGTCATGTTCTGAGATGAAGGTGCCTCTTATAATCCAAAGTACTTCAAGAAAGCAATTTTTCTATTTAAATTCTTATATTCTATTTTTTTTATTCCTGGCTTTTTGATCCTTCTTTTTTTATTTGTTTCTTGTTTATATACATTGTTTGATATTTCCTATTTTTCTTCAATCAACATTCAATGAGAGCTCATAACATGACAACTGTGCTAAATTTTGCTTATACAGAGATGACCAACTCTGTCTTCATATGGTATATGGTAAAATTTCAGCTTATAAATCTATAACTGTGTATAGAAACAGTGATAAATTACTACTCAAGCAGCTTATTCAACATTGCATAATACTAACATTTCCTTCCATATATAGAATAATTTCTATATGTTAAATACAGTATTAAAATTAATTCCTTATGTTTTTCTTGGGTGGGGTAATCTCATTTTTTTAGAATAATGACTTTTATTTAGAAAAATGGAATTTGGTAATTATAGGAAATCAAATGTACATAAATGAAAAGAAAAAGTTAAAATCACTCAGAATGTGACTGCTCAGTAATACCAGTTATTAACACAAGGAGAATATTATTTGAAATATCTAATAATGTAATACACAGATATGATAGAAATACCTTGTGATGGTTAGGCTAATAAGTCAACTCGGCCAGATAATGGTGCCCAGTTGTTCCATCAAGCAAGTATTGAGCTAATTGTAATGCAAGGACATATCATGGACTTTAATCATCAGTAAGATGATTGCATAGATGGCTGGTTACATCTACAATCACTGAGGAGATTGCCATCACCAATGAGTGATGTCTCATCCAATCATTTGAAAACCTTAAAAAGAGAAATGTGTCTGGGGACTCACTGGACCCACTATGAGATGGACCTGAGCTAAAAACTCCATCGATCACCAGACCTCTGTAAGCCCTTACTCTGACTGCTGGACCACAGTGACGTTTTGAGTCTCCTGAAATTAATATCACTTCTGAGCTAGTGTCTAATAATCTCCAAAATGTCTAATAATTTCCTTTTCCCCAATGCATGGTTTCCCTGGTAAAAGGTCATAGATCTCTTTGGGGAAAGCTGGAAGATTGTTTTGTGAAGCCACACACTTGAGGAAGCCATCACCCAATCCCTATCTTGCCCTGAGGAGTCTGCTATCCTATCCCCACTTGAAGAGATTAATCCTATCTCACCAGATCAAAGTGCAAAGGATTGCTCTGAGGTAATTGGCTTGTATGACACTTCTAATACTTCTCCTTACCCACCACCACCACCCCTCTTGTCTTCCAGACCTATAACTAGATTAAAGTCACACACACACACAAAAACCCCAAAGGTGAAGTACAAAGTGTGACCCATGAGGAAGTACGCTATCCTCTAAAAGAACTGCATGAGTTTTTCAATTTATGTAGACAAAAATCAGGGGAATGTGTGTGGGAATGGATATTAAGGGTATGGGATAATGTTGGAAGGAATATAAAGTTGGATCAGACTAAATTTATTGATATGGGCCCACTAAGCAGAAATTATGGATTCATTGTTGTAGCTCAAGGGGCTAAATGGGCTCTAACAGTTTGTTCAGGAGGCTCGCTGAAGCATGGACTAATAGATGGCCTACAATGCCTCAGGCTGATATGCCCAATTTACCCTAGTATACTGTAGATGAGATCCAAAGGCTTAGAGAGACTGGAATTCTAGAATGGATTTACCATTTAAGACCAGCCCACCCACCAGAGGACACAACTTTCACTAGGACGTGAGGAAAAAATTTGTGAGACTAACTCCATCTTTCCTCAAGAGTTCTGTGGTTGCTTTTCTCTGTATGTCAGATATTACTGTGGGAACTGCTGTCATGGAACTAGAATCCTTAAACACTATGGTGATTATCAGATCTCGGGCTGGCAGAAATCAAGTAGCAGCACTTAGTCACCAAAGACAAAATGGGCATAGCTACCACAATGAAAGGCAGATTCAAAACAGCAATCTAAAGAGTCTGAGTCACATAAACCTATGGTGCTTGCTAATAGATCATGGGGTACCTAGAAGTAATATAGATGGGCAAAAGACTAAATTCCTACTTGATCTTTATAAGCAGAAGTGTTCTAGGTCTAGTGAACAAAACCGTAACTTGATTTACAGAAACAGAGAGTCACAGCCCTTAATCAATTCCCAGACTTCAGACATTTTACAGACTCAGAGCCCCTTGAATGAGAGGAAGAACAGATTGCTTTAGGGAAAGATTCTGTCACACTGCCAAAAATGTATACTCTTAATCTTCCAGCTTTCACCAAAGAGACCTATGGCCTTTTGCCAAGGTCACCATGTATTGGGGGAAAGGAAATGATTAGACATTTTGGAGATTATTAGACACTGGCTCAGAAGTGACATTAATTCCAGGAGACTCAAAATATCACTCTGGTCCACCAGTCAGAGTAGGTGCTTATAGAGGTCAGGTGATTGATGGAGTTTTTAGCTCAGTTCCATCTCACAGTGGGTCCAGTGGGTCCCTGGACACATTTTGTTGTTATGTGCCCAGTTCCAGAATACGTAATTAGAATAGACACACTCAGCAACTGGAAGAACCCCCACATTGGAACCCTGACTTGTGGAGTGAGAGCTATTATGGTAGGAAAGTTCAAGTGGAAGCACTAGAACTGCTCCTACCTAGCAAAATAGTAATTCAAAAGCAATATTGGATTTCTGGAAGGATTGCAGAGATCAGTGCCACCATCAAAGATTTGAAGAATGCAGGAGTGGTGATCCCCATTCAATTCTCCTATTTGGCCTGTACAGAAAACAAATGGATCTTGGAGTGACAGTGGATTATCATAAACTTAACCAGGTAGTGACTCCAACTGCAGCTTCTGTTCAAATTTGGTATCATTGCTTGAGCAAATGAATACTTCCCCTGGTACCTGGTATGCAGATATCGATGCCAAATGATTTTTTTCTTGATTTTCATTAGTAAGGACCACCATAAACAGTTTGTTTCCACTTGGCAAATCCAGCAATATACCTTCACTGTTGTACCTCAAGGGTATATCAGCTCTCCAGCCCTACGTCATGATTTTGTCTGCAGGGACCTTGATCATCTCTCCCTCCAATGAAACATCTTGTTCACTGGTCCATTATATTGGTGATATCATGCTGGTTGCACCAGTGAGCAAGAAGTAGCAATTACTCTAGGCTTATTGGTAAGGCATTTGTGTGAGAGAGGATGGGAGATAAATCCAACAAAAATACAAGTCTTCCACCCCAGTGAAATTTCTAGGTATCTAGTGGTGTGGGGCATGTCACGATATCCCTTCTAAAGTGAAGGATAAGCTGTTTGATCTGGCCTCTCCTACAACCCCAAAAGAGGCACAACATTTAATTTGACTCTTTGGATTTTGGAGACAACATATTCCGCATTTGGGTGTGCTACTCCTGACAACAGAAAAGCAGCTAGTTTGGAGTGGGGACCAGGCTACTGTGCAAGCTGTACTGCCACTTGGGCCATATGATCCAGCAATCCAATGGTGCTGGAAGTGTCAGTGGCAAATAAAGATGCCGTATGGAGCCTTTGGCAGGCTCCTATAGGAGAATCACAATGCAGACCCTTAGGATTTTGGAGCAAACCCTGCCATCCACTGCAGATAATAACTCTCCTTTTAAGAAACAGCTTTTGGCCTGTTACTGGGTCTTAGCAGAGACTAAATGCTTAACCATGGACCACCAAGTTACCCTGAGACCCGATTTGCCTAACGTGAGCTGGGTATTGTCTGAACCTCCAAACCATAAAGTTGGGCATGAACAGCTGCACTCCCTCATAAAGTGGATGTGGTATATATGAGATAGAGCTCAAGTGCATCCTGAAGGCACAAGTAACTTACATGAGGTAGTGGCCCAAATGCCCATGGTCACCACTCCTGCCACATTACCTTCCTTTTCCCAGCCCACAGCTATGGACTCTTGGAGAATCTCCTTATAATCAGTTGTGTGTGAGCTTGGTTTACAGATGGTTCTGCAAGATATGCAGGTACCACCCCAAAGTGACTGCTGCAGCACTACAGCCCCTTTCTGGGATGTCCCTGAAGGACAGTGGTGAGGACAAATCCTCCCAGTGGGCAGAACATCAAGCAGTGCACCTGTTTGTTCATTTTGCTTGGAAGGAGAAATGGCTGGAGGTGCATTTGTATACTGATTCATGGGCTATTGATAATGGTTTGGCTGGATGGTCAGGGACTTGGAAGGAACATGATAGCAAATTTGTTGACAAAGATGTCTGGGGAAGAGGTATGTAGATAGACCTTCCTAAGTAGGCAAAAAACATGAAAATATTTGTTTCCCACATGAATGCTCTTCAGCAGAAGAAGATTTTAGTAGTCAAGTGGATAAGATGACCCACTTTGTGGCTAGCACTCAGCCTCCTTCCCCAGCCATTCCTTTCATTGTCCAATGGGTTCATGAGCAAAGTGGCCATCATATAGTGATGGAGATTATGCATGGGCTCGACAACATGGTCTTCCCCTCACCAAGACCAGCTTGGTTATAGGGCTGAAGGCTGAATCTGCCAGTAACAAAGATCCACACTCAGCCCCTGATATGGCACCATTCCCCAAGGTGATCAGCTTGCTACCTGGTGGCAGGTTGATTACATTGGACCACTTCCATCATGGAATAGGCAGTTATTTGCTTTACCTGTAATGACACATACTCCAGATATGGGTTTGCCTTTCCTGCACACAATGTTTTGTCCAAAACTACCATCTCTGGACTTATTGAATGTTTTGTCCACTCCCATGGTATTCCACACAGCAATGCATCTTATCAAAGAACCCACTTCACAGCAAATCATGTGCAAGAATGGGCACATGCTCATGGAATTCACTGGTCTTAGCATGCTCCCCATCATCCTAAAGCAGCTGGATTGATAGAATGGTGGAATGACCTTTCGAAGACTCAATTAAAGTACCCGCTTAGTGGCAACACCTTGCAAGACTGGGGCAATGTTTTCCAGGAGGATGTGTATGCTCTAAATCAGCATCCGCTCTATGGTGCTGTTTCTCCCAAAGCCAGGATTCACAGGTTCAGGAACCAAGGGGTGGTAATAGGAGTGGCACCACTTCCTATTACCCCTAGTGACCCACTAGGAAAATTTTTGCTTCCTGTCCCTTCAACCTTAAGCTCTACTGGTCTACAGGTCTTAGTTCCAAAAGGAGGAGTGCTTCCACCAGGGACACAACAAAGATTCCACTGAACTGGAGATTAAGACTGCCACCTAGACACTTTGGGTTCTTAGTGCCTCTGAATCGACAAAGAAGAGAATTACTATACTGCCTGGGGAGACTGATCCTGACTATCAAGGGGAAATAGGACTGCACTTACACAATGGAGGTAAAGAGTTTGCCTGGAATACAGGAGATTCCCTAGGACTTCTCTTAGTACTACCATGCCCTATGATTAAAGTCAATGGAAAGTTGCAACAAACCAATCCAGGCAGGACTAACAATAGCCCAGAATATTCAAGAATGAAAGTTTGGATTACCCCACCAGGCATAGAACCATGGCCAGTTGAGGTGCTTGCTGAGGGGAAAGGGAACATGGAATGGGTAGTGGAAGAAGGTAGTGATGAATTCAAACTTTGACCACAGGACCAATTGCAGAACCAAGGACTGTAATGGTCATGAATATTTCTTCCTTGTTTTGTTATGTTTGTATATGTACATAATACGAATATCTTTGTTTTCTTCCCTATCTTTTCCCCTTATCATATGACATAAGTTGTATTAGTTTCACGTCATTGTATTTAAGATTGTCAAGTTTAAGTGTGAATATTACCAAAGGACTTGCACCCCATTCTGGAGGGCTTTAGTGCATTTCTGGTTTCAGGACAATTGAGTATTATTAGGCAGGAAAAAAAAATATATATATATATATATATATCTGTTATTGTTTTTTTATTAAAGATTAAGTATGCTTTAATGTGATGTATATGGCTGCCAATCTGACAAGAAGTGAACTTTGATAATTAAGCTAATGTGTCAACTCTGTCAGGTAATAGTGCCTAGTTGTTTGGTCAGGCAGCACTGGTTGATTGCATAGATGGCTGGTTATAGTGACAATCAACTGAGGAGATTGCCATCAGTAATGAGTGATGTCCCAACGAATCAGTTGAAGGCCTTTAAAAAAGAAGTGGTTTCAGTATTCAGAGGGTGAATTCCCATCTCTACCTCTGATAGCCAGTATCTCCTGGGGAATTCAACGAGATCCTTCATCTGAGTCCCTGGCTTACAGCCTGTGCTACAGAATTTGGTCTTGTGCATTCCCACAGTCATGTGAGATAATTTTATAAAATCTCATACTATTTAGAGATACCCCTGTCATATCTAGAAAACTGTGACAACACATACCTTATAAAAAATGAAATATGGCATGATTTGATTTTTTAAAAGTGATAAAATTAGTATAGTACCTTTAAACAGGAAAAAAATTATAAAATAAAGAAGAGAAATGCTGAATATTAGAGAACTGTTTCTTCATTTCAAGACACATTATTTCTTAATACATACTTCTAGTGATATAGAAAACTTTAAGGTGATTAAATTAGCAAATTTTCACTGCATTTCACACTTTGACACTCTAAAGAGATACTTTGCCATCAAAATTGTGAATCTTTGCAGTTGGATACTTACTTCTTCCAGTACCTCTGCCATGATTGTTATATCATTATTTTTAACATGTTAACTTACATATCATTCAACTTTATACAATAAATATAGTTTTCATAGTCAATCAGATCTAGTTGTTTCTTTTAATTGGATTAAAATAACAGAACCAGTCCTTTTCCACATCTTCACCATCCCTGATTATATTTTATTCAGCCTCTGACTGGCTGAATTTCATTATAAAAATAGTTTAAAGTTTTTTTTTTTTTTGAAGAGTGTTTACAAGTTTTGCGTTCTGTGAGTTCTTTGCTTATCCTATAATAATTACCTTTTGATTTTTAATTTAAATGAAAATTTGGCTAGGTGTAATAATTTTGGATCAGATTTTTTTCCCCTCAGATATTTATATATAAGACTGTGGTCAAGAAATCACCACATTTCAGTAGCAAAACAGACTTTATTCAAACTGCTGCAACAGAGGAGAAGAGAGGCCAAAACCAGCTGGTTTCGACTTTGATTAGCACACATATAGCTAGAATTTTTAAAGGGCATAAGAGGGAAGGTAAAGGATGAGCTGGAAAATTACTGAGAGGGGTCTGGAGAAGGTCTGAGAGGGTCTGGCAATGGGCTTATGGAAGAGAGTTAGGTAGGTGTGCAGTCTCTCTGAAAACAGTACATCTGTGCAGTCCTTGTGGGATGGATCACTTTCATAGCCTGCATTTTAGTAGTACTGCAATCTCTTAAGTGGGTGTTCAGTTTAGGGTCAGAGGCCTGCCCTGGTACATGGCCTAGCATTAGGGAAATCCACACTAAATTTGGACAAGTTTTTGGTGCACAGTTGATACAAGAATGTGGGGCCAAGCAGAGTCTCTTGTAAGGATTCATATTCTATTGTCTTCTAAAATTTAATTTTGTCATATATATATCTAAGGTAAATCTGATTCTTTTTCATTGTCCTTGAATTTTAGTTTACTTCAACATTATTATTTTTATTTTTTTCTGGGAAACCCTACTCTTTCCATCTATATTTATTGTTCTTATATTCCGGGGAACTTTTTTGTGTTGTCTTTGAATACTGTTTCAACTCATTTGATTGCAGTCCATTAATTCTTCTATTGGCTCATATCTATTTCAGTTCTATATAGATTATCTTCTCTCTGACTCCTTTAACTTGTCTTTTTTCCTTTGCTTTCACTGCAATTATTTCAAATATTTGCTTTTTGCCAGATTCAATTTCTGTGTCTGTTCTCTTATTCTTTTAAAAATATATATATTCATTACCTCTTTTCTCATGTCATTTTGGTTCTCAGTTTACTAACTTATACATTTCTCAGAAGAGGAATATATTGTTCTTATTTTATAGCTTAGAAAACAGATTCCCAGTGAGGAAGTAAATTGTCAAAGGTCACAGTGATATTAGTAACTGAGATGGAATTCAGACTCCAATTTGCCTAGAAACAGTTTCTTAATTGCACTACCTATCTTTAGCAGGTTAAATTGTAAATTATATAAAGTTTTTGCAGCTTTGAAACCAAATCAATTTGAGATTTTATGTTAGTTCACATATTTGCTGTAATACTGTGATCTGTTTCATTACTAAAGAGATAGTTCATCTACATATTGATACACAAGGAAAAAAATGATATTCATTTAGTCATCATTTATTTGTGATCTATGTCTTAAAATATTAAAGCAAATGCAGCCAAGATAAAATATTTAATGGGTTGTTTTCTATAATTTTCTCATTTCAAGTGAGCTGACGTCTCAAGAATTTGAAGGTTTTATTACACAGATCTGTTAGGGAATGTCTACATACACAGGAACGCTCACTTGGTATAACCCTGTCTAAAATGAATGATCTCAACTAAATGGCTACTTCAACTTATTTTAGCGTTAGTAAGTAGAGATCTTCTTTACTTTCCTCTAAATAAGAATTAAACAAAGAGGAACACATGCTGCTCACATGAATATATACATAGGGTTTTTGCAAAACAGTTACAAGAACTGAAGCAAAATAAAAGTGTTTCTAAGACCGTCAAGCTTGCTACCTGAATTAGGAAGACATAGGGACTTCTGGGGAAGAGGTGGACTATCTATCCAGAAATCAGAGGCCACAATCAAGAGACCAATGGAGAGGGCAGAGAATGAGGAACTCAAACAGGAGTTAATATGATGTCCAAGTTTTCACACTTTCATCCTCTGTTTCTGGGGGGACATAGGGAAATCAGTGGAGTAGTTTGAGAGACCAACTTCTTTCTCTGCATATTTGAATATCGATGGTTAGAAATTATGTAACTTTCTGTCTCTGGGCTTAGGTACTGATCATTGTATCTCATTTTCCCCAGACATTATGCTTGGCACACTTAAGAACCTAAGAAACGTTTGTGGGTGGAATTAAAGAAACAGTGTCCTTCAGTGCAGGCATGGTCCTTGTCTTAGTTTCCTGGCTGCTGAAACAAATACCACCCAATGGATTGGCTTAAACAATGGGAATTTATTGGCTCATGGTTTTGAGGCTAGAAGTCCAAAATCAAGACATCAGCAAGGTGATTTATACTTTCTTCCCACAAGATTGAGGCATTCTGGAGCTAGCTACTGGTTATCCTTTTTCCTTGGCTTTTCTGTCACAAGGCTAGATATATAGCAATGTCTTCTCCTCCAGTCTCATTGACTCCTGGTTTCTTTCTGTGGCTTTCTCTCTTGCATCTGAATTTCATTCTGCTTAAAAAGGAATCCAGTAGTCCAGATTAAAGCCCAACCTGATTCAGTTAGGCCACACCGAAACTGAAATAACATCTTCAAGAGATCTTATTTACAATGGGGCCACACCTACCCAAATGCGGTCCAAGACCATGTATATGTCCAAACTGGGGTACACAATTCACCCCACCACAGGCTTATAGCCAAATGCCATTCAGAAAACCAGGCATGTGTGCATGTGAGTACATGTGTTTATTTAAGCATGGGAATTTTAAAACATCTGAGTTCCTGGTGTCTCCCTAGGCATACCCTGGGTTTGTCCATATTATTGTTATCAACCACAAAAATAGGTAGACCTTTAATTGTCCTCCTCTCACACTCCCTAAGCCTATAATACATTTATTTGAATGTATGTATAAAAGTTGTACAATTTAAAGAAAGTGAAAACAATTTTTGTCTTCACAAAAATGCAAAAACCTTGAGTTTATTCTTTCTAAGTGTTATTTTTCTCATATGTAATAATGCAAAATTTTAAAACTGACCATTTGGTTTACACAGAGATTAGGATATTATCCTAAATTAATATATCATAGGACCAAATATTCTGCTGATTTAAACCTTCTGTCTCCGTGTCTTACTCTTTCTACAAGTGTGCATCTTACACACCAGTGTCTTCTGTGGAATATTTTCTGACTATCATTTTAACTCATTTTCAGCTATGCTTAGAAACTGTCCTCCCCTTCTGACTGCGGCCAGTAAGTGTCTTCCTTCCTTCCTTTCAGTATCAATAAGAAATATTTAAGATTTCACACTATTCATCTGTTATTTTGGAGGACCAGCACTAGTTTAATAAGCAGTTTTTCATTGTGTTAAATAGGATTGTCAAGCTTTTGAGCACAATTCATTTTTCCTAAAGAACAAATTTTATTTTGCAATAGTAAATGGATATAATATCACTATACAAGAGTAAGAGTTCTTTGTGCCAAATTGAGGATCAGGGTTTTTTGGGTTTTTTTTGCTTGTGTTCTTTCATACACACACACACACACACACACACACACACACATATATTCTTTTTTTTTTTTTTTCTTTTTTCTTTCTCAGGAAATGTTGAAAACTCTAAAGGTAGAAATTGCAGTGTATCTTCAAGATTCATGTTGTATTGCTTTCATTTTTAGAGCAAAGCAAAGATATACTGATAGAATCTATTCATCTAGAGCTCTGGGTAAACTTTCCCAGTATAAACATAAATAGCCTGATAAATTCTGAGAGGCAGCTAGTGCCTTAATCTTTTGATTTAGATATTTCCACTGAAGCTCTATAATTCTATTTTACATGGCTTTTATCTGAAAGCATTTCTCATGCAAAATAGCAAAGAGTGGGCTACAATTAAAACTCAATGCTTTCAGCATTTCTAGCAATTAGGACAAAAAAATTTGATTATTTAATGGAGACAAAGAATCAGGGAAAATATTTCCCAGTAATTCTCAAACCTTTTTTTTTAAGGTTACAGTCCTAAAGTTATCTTCAAGTAGAAGAAATATGACATTCATCCACCTCTGTACTTTACAGCTAATGGGCAATCAAGTGTTCATAATGGTGGCTCGATTAAATTACAAATGCAATGTTCCTAGATCATCCCCGGGTTGCACAAATAGAAGTCTGAGAAAAAGATAGGATTTATTAGCAGAATCATGATTGGTGTCTGAATTTGGGAAAATCACTTTTGCTAATTTGCACTGGATAGTTCGGAAAGTGTTTTGGTGTCTCTTTGGATATCATAGGACTCTGATATCTAGGATAGTTTTGGATAGAACAATTCAAACAAATTTAAAATCAATTCTCAACTTTGCCACTTAATATTTGTGTGAAAATCCAGGGACGTTAATCTTAGTTAGTCAAATGTTGGCAGTTTGTGGGTCTATGTAATGGCAACTCTCAAATTCTGGTGTGAAATGACATAGCAATTCTTTGCTCAAAGGTCCTTAGAAAGGAGTTGAGAATGAATTCACAAGGTGCCAAAATCCTATTAGTATTTGAAAATTTTCATTTTTCCATTGCTTATTTGTATATATTTATTTCTAATTTCACCAATGAAAATGACATTGATTTACTGTGGAGCATCACAGTATAGTAAATTATCCTTATTGGAAAGGACTTTAAATCAGATTTTCTAGATTATTGATGAGTTATCTCTTTCCAAATTTTGATTTTAACTTGATATTACTGCAATATCTTTTAGAAGTTACTTGTGTAATTCATTTCAAGGAATGCCAAATGCTTCAGCCTCTGTTTATCCAAAGGATTATTCGATAACTCAAATAATTAAGAAAAAAAAAAAAAAGCCTGAACAAAAATCTAGAAAAATATGGACACATTTTTTAAAGTCTTTTAAGAATATGGAAAACATCCCAAACTCCATATAAATAAAACATTTTTACTCTATTCATACAATATCCTTCAGAGCCTGAACACAGAACATACATGAGGTTTGTTATCTGACTTTTCCCCCAATAAATGGCACTTAGCTTGTACCATAGCAGAAAGCAGAAAAATAGTTTCTGAGGACACCACCATTTTATAGCCTACTAAAATACCTACACCTTGAACCATGCATATATAATATTTTAGAAAGATTTCCATTTGTGGTAGTTTCAAACTGTTTGGGGACTTTTCTTTCTTCTTGTGATGGTTAGGTTAATGTGTCAACTCGGCCAGATAATTGTGTCCAGGTGTTAGGTCCAGCAAGCACTGGGCTAATTGTAATATAAGAGCATTTATGGACTTCAATCACCAGTGAGTTTACTGCATGGATTGCTGATTACATCTGCATCAATTAGGGAGATTGCATCAGCAATGGGTGAAACTTTTATCCAAACAGCTGAATGCCTTAAAAGGGGAAGTGATCTCAACATTCAGAGAGAATTTTCCAGCTTGTCTTTGGACAGCCAACTTATCCCAGAAACTCATCAAGGACCTTTCATTGGACTTTCATCAGAGCCCCTGGCTTGCAGCCTGCCTGCAGAACCTGGGCTTGTGCATCCCCATGGTCACGTGAAAGACTCTTATTAAATCTTATATTATTGACAGATATTTCCTGTTGATTCTGTTTCCTGAGAGAACCCTGACTAATACACTTCTCTTACCAGAAACTTTAACTTTGGGGATTTTAGGGAACTCATGGCCAAAACTGGATTTTCAACCTGAGCATTATGGATGGAATGAAAGTAATGGAAAGCAACAGAAAATTATTTAAAGAATGAAATGTTCCTCTATTGACAATGAAACTTATTTTTGAAATGCTAAATGTAAGTGGCAGTTTCATGTTTTTTGTTTTCATTTGTTTTCTTGTTCATGTCACACATTTCTTTTAACAGCTTTTCTCGCTGTCTAAAAAATAGTCATTAAAATATTAATATTTATTACTGAACATTGATAATCATATCTCCTATTAAAATATTTTGCTAGAACTTTTTCTAGTTATGTCTTTTTTATTTATATTTTCCAAAATATAAATTTATAAAATCAGAAATTGATTTGAACTGGAAGTTTTTAAAAACTAAAAGCAATTTTCTATGGTTAATTTGAACCATAATCAACATTTCATTCTTTAAAGAATTTAGATAGAGAGATTTGAAAAATTTGGGATGTTAGATTGACTCATGACAATTCTTTTCTAGTTCACCACCATGAAAATAGTTTATATAGTGAAGACAGCCTCATTAGTGAGCTTTCTGAATATAAGCATTTGTTAATTCCAGACTTTTTGCACAGGATCAATAATGTAAACTAGCTATTAAACTACTAATCACTGAAACCATTAGTGAATATTTGAATCAAGTGATCTTCCCATGGGAAGCCAGTCATATTTTCAATTTCTCTAATAACTCTCTATATTTAGAAATTATGTTTTCAGTTCAAAAAATGTTTTGAGAGCATGTGCTTTAGTCCTTAACAGTTCTTAATGCTTGAAAAATTTTTCTATACTTTCCCTTCTGTTAATTATTATGCCTCCATAATAGCCACCTGTTTTAGTTCAGCTTGAGATTGATCTTGCCAGCACCTGTACCCCCATTAAATGTCTTGCATTATTCCTCTCCTTATTCATTTTCATGAAAAAAGTCTCTCAGCATCTGGCAGTTAATGTCATTTAGGATTTCTCTAGCAGTGACAGCTTAAAAGACATTGGAAGAAGAGACAGGGGTTTGGAAATTTTCTGTTTTCAGGTGAAAATGGAAAGGAACTGTACTTAGTGATTCTTAAACTTTTGCATGCCTTAGAATAACCTGAGGGACTCGGTAATAGTAAAACACAGATTGTTTGGCCCAATCCCATAGTGTCTGCTGTAATAGGTCAGGGATGGGCCCTGAGAATTTGCATTTCTAAGAAGTTCCCAGGAGATGCTGCTGGTGGTGGTCTAAGACCACACCCTAAGAAACCCCATCTTATCCCTACACTGCAACTCACTTATGATGCTGTCTGGGAGAATGAGCATAGCCAGACTCTTCCAGAACTATATGCAATAAGTGCCAGAGCCTGTCATTCTCCCCATTCTTAAAGTGTAATCTGATCTGCTAGGGTATCCACTCCTGAATACACATACACCCTTGAAAAATATTCAATTGGTACTATTTTTCTCATTAATTGCTTTCTGAACAGCCAGATTTTAATATAAGGCAAAAGCCATACATTGTAACTACATCATTTTAAACATTTTTCAAAATAACAGCTTTACTCAGCCAACAGGTTCCAAAACTTGGCTGCAACATGATTGTTTGGTTTCCTGAGGAATCTGTTAGGATTTGTGATAAAGAGAGGGATCTGAAATGTTTGCTAAGACTTCCCTTTTCATAGAATCTAGGTCCACCTGTTTATTTATTTAAAATGATGATTTCCTATAATGACTGTCCCTTCCTCTAGAGTAGGTGGTGTGCAACCATGGGCATTTTTGCACCCAGGAGACATCTGTAGATGTCTATAGACATTTTCAGTTGCCACAACTGGATATTTTACTGGAATCTAGTGGGTAGAGGCCAGGTGTTTTTGTTTGCCAAAGGCTGCCAATACGAAAATCTAGAAATAGGTTGGCTCTTACAAAGGGGATTTATTTAGGGTAAAAGCTTACAGTTCTGAAGCTGCGAACATGTCCTAATCAAAGCATCATCAGCTATACTTTCTTACGAAAGTTGAGCTACTAGCAGATCCTGGAGTCCTGCCATGGGGGAGGCAACATGGCCGGTCTTCCTGTCTCTCTCTACTCTCCTGGAGCTCAGCTGTCAGCTATCAGACATCACTCCCTGGACCTCATCTCCTTGAGCCTCTCTGGACTTCTCTGTCTTTCTGCAGCTATAGGCAAACCTGGAATCCTCTCTCACATGAGCGAGTCAAAATGGTAGAGCTCCCTTTTTCTGTATGTTTCTTTCTCAGTTTATATGAGACCCAGCAAAAGAGGGAAGATCCAACCAGGTTAGTCTCACTGCCATAGTCCATTAAAAGCCCGAAAGCAATCTAATCAAGTAATCTAATCAAAGGTCCCTTAACTGAATTTAATGCAATTAAAGGGCCTCAAACTGACAGGCTGACAGGAATGGATTAATTCAAAAACATAATCATTTCTGGGATTCACCAAATTCAAGCTGTCACACTAGAGTTGGATCTAAACATCATATAATGGCCAGTACAGGCCCCCACAACAAAGAATTATCCATTCCAATATGTCAACAGTGCTGAGATTGAGAATCCCTGTTCTAAGATTAGACATTGGAAACCATGGACAGTGGGCCAAATCTACCCTATGACCTACTTTTTAAGGTAGTGTTTTATTGGAACACAGGAACGCTCATTTGTTTCTCTATTATTATGCCAGATTTTGAGCTACAATTAAAGAGTTGAATACTTAAGACAGAGACCAGATGGCCCACATGCTTAAAATATTTATCTTTTCCTTTACAGAAAAAGGTTGCTGACCCCTGCAGAGTGGTAGTGATTCTTAAAGAGTGGTCCCTGAACCAACATCATCATCGTCATTTGGGAACTTGTTAGAAATGCACCCCAGACCTACTGACTTGGAAATTTTGAGGGGTTGGGACTCAATAATCTGTATTTTATCAAGTCTTCCACGTGAATCTGATTCAGGCCAAACTTTGAGATCCACTGCTGTTGAGTACTATATTCTATAAGGTATCCCCCAGACTATTATGTAGTTTAAAACATAATAATTTCTTTGTTTTCCTTTAACATAATAAAACATTGGTGTACTTAAGTATTCAATAAATATATATTGTTAGTAAATTTTGCAATGAGGCAGAACTAAAGTTCCACATTCCCTTAGCCAAATCTCCAAAACCCTCAAAGCTCTGCATCCTTATTTTTTTAAAAAACTCATTTAGAGAAGAAACCTGACTTGAATTTACATGAGTCCTTTTATGGTCTTTATCACACTTAGTATGAATATTTATGCTTCTATAACAATAATATTAATTTTATTTATGCCTAGCTCTTAAAGTCACCACCTCAATCTAGACACTGCCACAAAAGAGATACTGCTTTTTAAATGGACTCAAAATCCCAAGCCATCGATAGAACTTGGAACTATTTTTCTTCCCAGTAAACAATACAGATTTGTATGTTCCACCTTGGTCTCAATGAATCAGATGTCCATTTATATAATCTGGACTACTGTATTTCTAAGAAATATTCCAAATGATTTTGATGCCAGCCAACCCCACAAAGAACAGAATTCATAAGATTATTTTTTTGTTTTTAGGATCCAAAGAAGTAGAAGTGAAAATCAATTTTTTTGGCAGAAAACTGAGAGAATAAAATGTTGTTTTCAACTATTCTAATAAATGGAGGATTCTGAGTTTTCAAAGCATAAGGATTTCACAGTCCTTATGACTTAAAACAATGAGAACTTTCATGATGTGCTTGAAGTCTCAGGTTAGATGTAGGTAACACAGAATTAGTTACCTATGTCATCAAGGATCCAGTCTCATTCAGCCCTTCCCTTCTGTTGTCTTCAGTGTGAGGGCTGCCTCTTCATCACTATCTGATCTTAATATGGCTGCCACAGCTTTAAGAATCATGCCTTCCTCAATAGCAGAATCCAATGGCTAAGAGATTTCAACATGAGTCAGGAGGTCATTCCAGAGGTTATACACACTTCAGCAGGATCTCAGTGACTGCCCCAATAAACAGTACCTCAAACATCGGGGCACCTGAGGGCTCTAGAGACATCTGGACACTATAGGCAGAGCAGACAATTTCAGGAATTTGGCACCCTGTCAGTGGGCCTTACTTTGGAATATATGCTCCCAATGAAACAAGAGTTAGACTCATTTATAATTTCCCTACACATGGCTCATCTGACCCTTTTATTTGAACCAATAATTAGCACTATACTTCTTAAGTATATGTCCCAGAGACTTAAATCTTCGATCTTTTCATATGCTGGTTGAGACCTGAATCTCAGCAGAGTTGTAACACCTACTCTCTAGTTCACTGGACTCACCCAGGACAACTAACAAAAGGATGATGATGGAAAATGCCAATCCCAAAAAACAGAGAGTATCCACAACTACAAGCAAGACAGTTCCCTCCATCTACCCCATGAGATCTAAGCCCCCAGAGTGGGCATCACCATCCAAAATCCTCAAGATTGAGGAATGAACAAACATAAGGGGGGAATGCAGCTATGGATTAAAGTAGACTTAATGGATTATTTTACCATTAACAATGGAAGAACTTTTAACAATGATGTAAAGGCAGTGGCCACCAGAGGTTCTGAGGGGAGGAAGAAAGAAGAATAGGTGTAACATGGGACATTTTTAGGACATTGGAATTGTCCTGCAAGACATTGCAATGACAGATACAGGCCATTATACATTTTGTCAAAACCTATAAAATTGTGCAGTACAAAGTCTAAACTATAATGTAAATTAGAGACCATGGTTAGTAGCAAAGCTTCAATATGTGTTCATCAGTTGGTATAAATGTACCACACTGATAAAATACGTTGTTAAGGGGGAAGTGGGGGGAGGGGAAAAGGGTGGTGTATATGGGAATCCCTTATAAATTTTTTGGTTTACTTTTGTGTTTTTTTCCCCTATATTTTTGATATGACATTTATGTAATTAATCTAAAGCTTCTTTAAAAATAATAATAAAAATTTTTTAAAAAGAATCCAAAGTAAGGAGCAAGGGTTGCTAGAAAGATAGCTTTCTTCTCCTATACCTCTTTCTTGTCATATAGGGTAAAAAGTCCCCAGAAGCCCTCAGTAGATATCTCTTTATTTATTATTGGCCTAAACCACAGCCTATATGTCTACTCTTAGAGTAGTTATTAACAAAATGTGAGGAATTGGCAATTACTGTCTTAAAGCATGATTTTTCCCTTTAAACTGAGCATATTGCTACACAAATAAAATCAGAGAGTGGCTGCTGCACAGGCAACCAGTGATGTCTAATGAATTCATGAATGCCAATAAACTATTAAAATTAATTTATTATCTAATAATTACAAATGTGTTTTAGGATGCAGTAGATCTACAGGTCGTCTACACACATGATATTTCTATTGTGTTTATTGCTGACCTACTATGAAACAACCCTGACTATTTATACATGTGTCTTCCCTTGACTCAAGGTCTTCATCTTCACCTGTCTAGTTTTCTTATAAAACTTGTAAATTTCCTCATTGTTCATTTAGTTCAGATAGCTGTCCTCAGATACTTAAATTATAAGAAAACAGGCTTAAGGACATTAGAGCATTTCGTTATAGGTAAAAATTCATATATTTTCTTAATATGCAAATATTAGGAGTTCCTTAAATATCTCAAAGTTGCATGACAGCCTTTTCAAATATCAATTATTATTCAATAATGTGAAATTGTTTCATTATTGAATACAAGTAATTATTGATATTGAGCTCTCCAAACTCTTTTAATCATATTAGTCTTACGAGATTATAAAAATGGAATAACTGACATAGTCAAATAATCCATATCAAATATCCTGAAGTTTGTTTGTTCATTTCACATTAAAACTTAATATTTCATTTTTTGTCTTGAATTTGTGCTAATGACCAATTGTTAAGAACTCAAGCTTCAATATTCTTTTCCTAACAAGAAGATAAGTTAAAATAAGTGAAAAGCTTTGTTCTCTTATGACCAGTGGGACATATTTGTAACAAAGATGAACTGCAATGATGAATGCAAAGCACTAGGGAATGGCTATTCTCCCCCACAGAGCTGCTTAGAGACCTTTTTTATTATAAACAAATACAGCTTTTTAACTTCTTAAAATTTGAAATGTGGTGATAGAAGTTTTTATTTAAGAAAAGCATTTTTTTCTTAAATCAGTGACCTTTGTAAGTGAAAACAAGTTGTTCCTTTCTCATTGGAGGGCCTAATTCATAATTTAATAATCCTAGGAACTCAGGATTATGAGAGATTTACGGTGATTTGACACTGTGCCTTAACTATGGTGTTGTCAATTGTAGATCATGTTGTAAATGTTTCTACTCATTAAATCGATCAGTGCCAGAATTCTGTGTATAATTTTATAGAAGTTGATAGCTGTTTTTATCTTTCTAACTTTTGCATTTTTAAAGTGTTGTAAACTTGAAAAATTATAAAATGTTAATATACCGTTTGCTAATTATGTATGGGCTAAGAATCTTGAAGACACTATTTTTAATATTTTATTTATAGGAATTCCCATTCCCTGATTCCCTAACAACAAGAATTAATGAGCATGAACAAGTAATCAAACATAATATGTGCTAAAGTATGAAGCAGAACATAGTTTCTCCTGCCATAAATCTTCCTGTCCATATGGTGAAGATACAATATTGGCACTGAAGCTTGCAAGTCCATCTGGACAGAACTTCATTTTCCTGGATAAGGCAAAGCTTTCTAAATCAAGCCATCTGTTTGTATGCCTTAAAAGAACCTGTAAATAAAATAAGGCAATATGTACATGCAAAAAGAAAGATCACAGACTTAGCTCAACATTTATTTAGCACAATAGAGAGCTAATTCAGAACATATATTGATAATTAAGTGTATTATTTTTGTTACCTTGTGCCAATAAATATTGCCTTTGACCTGTAAAGAATAACTAATTCACGTATTAATCATCAATCCCCAATGATCATAAAGCTAGAACAGACTCCAGATTTTTATCATTCAACCCAGCTACTCTTTCCTCTCACCCACTGAAGAACCTCCACTTACTGCTTTTATGACTGCAATTTGTAAATTTCTTTCAGAAAATTGTAAAAGCACATCTTAAATAAGAAATTATAAGGAATGGGAGTAAATGGATTATTCCGGTAAAAAATATGCAAAGATGTGTTCAAAAAAAGTTTTAAATACTTACCTATTATGAGGTAGCTCTAATATGTTATTATAGTGTTATACTTATAATTGTTATGCTATGTGATAAAAGGGATTTTGCTTATGTAATTAAGATTACTATCCAGTTGACTTTAAGACAAGAATTTATCTGGAGAGGCCTAACCTAATGACATGAGCTCTTTAAAAGCTCCTCTGCTGGTAGGAGAAAAGGAAGTCAGAGAGACAGACTCTGGCTCCCCTGGGAGAAAAAAAATGGGGCCACATGGAAAGGAACTGGGATAGAATTTAGAACATAGGAGCTAGCAGAAAAATAGGGACCTCATCTAATTGTAAGGATTTGAATTCTGCCAAGAACCAGTGAGTTTGGAAGATGACCCCAAGCCTCAGGTGAGAATGGCAGGCATGCCAACACTTTGACTGCAGCCCCGTGAGATGTAGCAGAGAAGAGAATCCAGCCACACTGTGCTAGAACTTCTGACCTACAGAAACTATGAAATGATACATTTGTGTTGTTTTAAGCTGCTAAGTTTTTCGTCATTTGTTATACAGCAATAGAAAACTAATACCGTTACCTTTGTTTCTGTTCTCTGTGTCTTGTTCCCAAACTGTCTGGAACATTGAATGGATGATGTGGACCATCTGAGAAATATTAGCTCTTCAAGATTTGGTACAAGGCAAATTGCTACCTTTGCTAGCATATCACATGTTGCTTAATATTAGAAACATCAATAAAGAACAAAGATTCTCTAATGATCATTTCATTTTGCTCTGTTTTATTGATTGGGGCAGACAAAAATTCAAGTAGATAAAGTTCTTCACTGTCACCTGTTTCAGGTGACATATTTTGAAAATGTGTTTAATTTAAATTATTAGAATATAAAGGTGTAACTATAAGATCAGATGGTTAATTTGAGTATATTTTCCAATGGTAGTTTTCTCATGTAATAGAAAGAAACTTTTAAAAAGCTTTTGTCCCTTTCCTTTTGGTATTAATGTAATGTTGGAGCATGTGGATGCTGAATCATCTGAGAGTGGACTAACTTCATGCAGGCTATGTTTTCTCGTTTCTTTATAAATTGGGAGAAGACAGCTGATTGTTCTAGAATAGTAACTGTGGTGCCATTAGGCACATATTTATACATATAATATAGTGTTATGAAATGAAATAATGAATTAATCTGACAAGGTTTTAGTTATATGCACAATAACCATTGTACACCATGATACTTAGGCATAAATAGTTATTTCACACTCACTAGTAAAAGTCTACACTAATGTATTTTTTTTCTTAATTTGCTGATTCTCCAATATACATAATCAGTGGTTATGGTAAATTTCTCCAAACTATGTGCATTTAATCTTAATCATTATCAATAATTAAAATACTCTTTACAGACACATGGGCAGTCAAGCTTTTTCTAGATTTATTTAACTCCTTGTTATGTGGAGTTTTCTTGAACCTGAACTATCCAGTCACATTCTGGGTTGAGAATCCACCTTTTCCTATTGCACATTTTATTTCCAACATCTCTAATTACTCTTGGGATCCTGAGGGTATTCTCCATTTTCCCTTGGACTAGGTTTTGGGGGCTTTTAAGAACCAGAAACTCTAAGATATAATTTACTGTTGAAACAGAACCCTGATTATGTATTGAGGTGGTGAAATGTGAGAGGAAGATAATCAGGAGGGGTCTTTGAGAAGATAGATGGTCTGGACTTGGAAGTGTTAAAAAAAAAAAAAAAGGAAGAGGAAAATGACCAGTTTCTTCTCATCTTCATCCCCAAGTGGACCTCAGAGCCAGGCAGGAGTACATACTAATCTTCATTAAAATGCCTGTCTACCAAAATAAATTATATCTACCTGTTTACTAATACCTAAACTGTCTATATAGCAGCAAAGCTTTTCATTTCATAGTTAAGAGATAAAGTCTTATAAAAGGCAAACACATGGGAGAATCATTATATTTAAATGAGTGTGCCTCATTAGAATATTTAAGATAATACCAGATCTGTTTTCATTTGGAAAGGAAAAAAGGCTGGAAACCACCACTATGTTGAATTGGGGAAAGTAAATTTAATTAAGGGATTATAAAGGAGTAAAAGGGGAATGGCAGTGGCTCTGAACAGACTTCCTCACCCTTAGCAATTTGGCTAATTGCTGCACTATTTATCCTAATTTGTGAGAAAGAAAGTTGAGTACCGGAGGTGAATGGAAGTTATACCTTATAGACCATGCACCTGGGCAGCTAAGAAAAAAAAAAAAACTGTAATTCACAATCAACCCAACTTCCACTAAAAATCTGTCTTCAAACCAACTCTGGACAGCATGTCACAGATATTTAACTTCTACTCTAGAAACTCTTGTCTAATGATCTTGGCAATGTGTAATAACATTTTGGTTCTAAAAGATTCAGTGTAAAATTTTGGTATGTATGTTGGACATTTGTTTTGGCAACAGACCTTTTGATCAGCTCTTGTGCCAAGGTGGGTGAGAAAAAGTCACTGGAGACACATGGCATAGTGTAGAAAGGAGAAAGGTATAAACTAGTGTTCCCCATATTTAATGTGTCAAGGATGTTTGATCTTTCCATGGGACAGATTGACACTAAGGAAGTTCACTGGGCTAGTGCTTCCTTGTGGGTTAGATAGAAGATCTCTGCTTCAAGATGCTCTGGGGTTATACTTTGTTTTACAGAGCTGAAAGTAAAGTTAAAAAAAAGATCTGGAACTGGAACACCTTCATGTGGATCTGTGAAATGGAAGGGCTTGTTGGACACTCCAAAGAATTCACACAAGAATTGCAGGAGAGAGCAAGCTCACAGACGGGACACCAAGGGTCAGTCAGTGTTGGCCAGAGAAGCAGTGGCAACCAACAGAAAATAATTTGAGGGCCAGCTAAGTATAGATCTGCCTGCCCTTTACTATTCCACCCCTCCATGTCCTCCACTCTAACACAGAAGGGAAAGCAGACTTTCAAGAGAGAGTAAAAAGCAGGTATCAGAAAGCCAGAATCATCCTCCATCTTGCCTTCAGTCAGGATACCAGCTCAAGACTTTCAGGAGAATGGGAAGCAGATAGAATGCAAATAGTTTAAGAGATTGGGGGAAGTGGATGTGGTTCAAGTGATTGAGCTCCTGCGTACCACATGAGAGGTCCCAAGTTCGGTTCCTGGTGCCTCCTGGAGAAGATGAGCAAGACAGCAAGCTGGTGCAGTGGGCAGATGTAGCGAGCTGATGCGACAAGATGACACAAAAAGGAGACACAAGGAGGAAATACAATGAAAGACACAACAAAGCAGGGAGCTGAGGTGGCTCAAGTGATTGAGTACCTCTCTTCCCCATTGGAGGTCCCAGGTTCAGTTCCTGGTGCCTCCTAAAAAGAAGATGAGCAGGCACAGAGCTATAGCAAATGGACACAGAGAGAGCACACAGCGAATGGACACAGAGAGCAGACAGCAAGCACAAACAATGAGAAGGGACTGGGGGGGGGGGCAGAATAAATAAAATAAATCTTTTTTAAAAAAGAGACTGGAATATTAAAATGAATGGATAAAAAATGCCTGGAAAATTGTGTTCTTTGAC
Source organism: Cabassous unicinctus (assembly GCA_029593785.1). Classification (NCBI taxonomy): domain Eukaryota; kingdom Metazoa; phylum Chordata; class Mammalia; order Cingulata; family Chlamyphoridae; genus Cabassous; species Cabassous unicinctus. The sequence continues at coordinate 57,475 of JAQZBX010000450.1, read as the reverse complement.
TAAAAATGACAGTGAAGTTCAGACTTTACCTAACCTGTGAAATAATCTAGATCTCCACGTGCCAAAGATGAATTTGTGTTTACCCTACTGCTGCAAGACAATATGCTATACCCTATACTAATGCAGGGAAAATAAATTTCAGTAAATACTTTTATGCCAAAATGTTCTCCACTAAGCACTCATTGAAGTAGAAATGTTATTTCATAAGTGTTCCTTTCTTCTGGCATTCTATTTATTTGATTTTAAGGAAACTGAATGAATATGGTAATCATAATGATAATTCTTATGATATTTCACCAATGATTCAGCTAAAATAATGTTTAAGCTCTTTGATTATATTGCTTAGCTTTCATGAAATCTATCGGAAAAACAATAGAAAATGTTAATATTAAGATAACTTTAGTACCTAAACCAATTGCTTTATTGATTTAAAAGGAATGTTTATGAGGTCAACTCTACTAATTGCATTAAAAGTCAAGTGCATTTAAAAATCATAAATATGTAAACATCAATTCAATGAATCCATTACCTCTGTGAGAATTTGATCTGTATCCCTCTGATAGTTAAGTTGATGTGTCACCTTGGCTAGTTGTTTGGTCAAGCAAGCACTGGCCTGATTATTACTGTGAAGTTATTTTGTGGATTTAAGTCTTTAGTCCTATGATTGCATCTATGGCTAATTACATGTACAATCAACAAAGGAGATTTCCTTCAGCAATGAAAGTAGTCTCATCCAATCAGTTGTAGGTCTTAAAAAAAGAAATGATAATTTCAACAGTTAGAAGGAAGAGTTTCTATCTCTACTTCAGCCAGCCAACTTCTCCTGGGGAATTCATCAAAATTTTCATCAGAGTTCCCAGCTGTGGTCTGCCCTACAGTATTCAGACTTGCCAATCTCCACACCAAGTGAGCCAATTCCTGTAAAAAAATTTCACAATATTTACATATATATCTCCTGTTGATTCTGTTTCCATGGGAATCCCTGACTGATACAATCCCCTTACTACAATATCCTTACTCTGATATCTTCATTATTCTTGCTTTCAAACTCAGAAACTCTAGTTTTGTGCAAAGTAGTTTAGTAAGTCTTGGTATGAAGACTTGGAGCGGCTGATTCTAAATTTCCCTCATGTAGCCTATATTAGTCAGCCAAAGGGGTGCTGATGCAAAATACCAGAAATGGATTGGTTTTTATAAAGGGTATTTATTTGGGTAGAAGTCCACAGTTACCAGGCCTTAAAGCGTAAGTTTCCTCCCTCACCAAAGTCCGTTGCCACATGTTGGATCAAGACAGCTGCCGAAGTTTGCCAGGGTTCATGTTTCTTGGGTTCTTCTCTTCCCGGGGCTCCCTTTCTCTCCAGGCTTAGCTCCTCTGTTTCCTCCACAAAGTCAGCTGTAGACTAGCAGACGAACGGCTTGCTTCTCTTCTCCCGGGGCATTCTCTCCAACATCAAAACTCCAACATCAAAACTGCAACTCCAAAACTGCTCCCTCTGTCCTTTGCTTGCCTTTTATATTTGATTCCCCCACCCATCAAGGGGTGGGGCTCAACACCCTACTGACGTGGCCCAGTCAATGCCCTAATCATAACTTAATCATGCCCAGATTAGCAGACTAGTTTACAAGCATAAGCCAATATATATTTTTGGAATTCATAATAACATCAAACTGCCAAATGGCTACACTCCACCCTCTGAATTCCAAAAATACATTACAATATTCCAAAAACCTTAAATCAGTAACAATTCAAAGAAATACAGTTTTCCTTGGGGCAAAGTCCTGTCTACTATAGACCTCTGAAACTTACAAAAACGTTTAACTGCTTCCAATATACAAATGGAAAGACAAAGGGTAAACATTTTCATTATCATAAGGAGAAATTGGGATGTTAAACATGAGTCATGGGTCCTCTACATTTCAGTAAATCTGCAGGGTATCCGCCATTCGATTTCAAAGTCTTAGTCATTCTTAAGGCGATGGTTTCTTCTCCTTGGGACCACATGGGGACCCACCCTTTCCACAGGCTTGGCCAACAGCCATTTTCTTGGTTCCACCCTCATCAAGCATCTGGGTGTCGACCAAGCTCCAGACCTCACCCTCCAAGAGTGTTGGGGTGATTGCCACACTTTACTCAATCTTTGGGTTAGAGTCTTAACCCCCCTAGTACAGTGAGGTGAACACAACATCCCCTCTAACCTTTGGCATACAGGTTCAACCCTCTCAGAGCAATGAGTTGATCACCTGGCCTTCCCTAACCTTTGGCATACAGGTTCAACTCTCTCAGAGTAATGGGTTGAACACCTGGCCTTCTCTAATCCATGGAGGCCAGGAGCACTCTTCTCAGACCTATGGGGTGCTGACCTTAACCACCCTAATCTTTGAGGAATGTGCTCCACCCTCCCTGTACCCTGGGGCAGCAAAACTCTTCCTGAACATCGGGTGGGAACATCCACCCTCCTCAACTGCTGGGGCAAACTCACCCTCTCTATACACAGGGGTGGGACTTCTCTCTTGGCCCAAGGCGATGTCTTAATTCCAGATCTCAGGTTCCATGGATTTCTTCTTAAAGCTGTTTTTCCTTCAATCTTTCCTTTCCATGTCCTCTTTTGTCCAAGCTGACAGTGGTTTTATTCATACAGCTCTCTCAAAAACTTTGTTGGTTTAGCATGCAGGAAGCAGGGGTCCAAGCCATCAGACAGAAAGACTTTCCACAAGTCTTTCCGAGATAACTGCATCTTCAATTCTGATTTACAAGTTCCAGGTTTAGCTAAGTCTTCAAATGGGGCACTTTCATCTGGGAACTTGATTTCCAGAGACTTGGAAGTTCCGGAATCAGTTTCTGTTTTCTTTGTGTCCAGAAGTTCAGACCTTCGTGTATTTCGCTCATCTAGTATTTTGCTATAAGCTGCAAGGAGAAGCCAAGCCACATTCTCCAAGTTTACCCTGGAAAGTTGTTTAGCTAAATGCTCTGGTTCACCATTTTCAAATTCTGTCTTCCATATAACACCAGGAGTTAATCTTGCTAAGTTCTCTGCAATTTTAAAACATGGATTGCCTTTCCTCCAGTTTCCAATAATAGTATCATCATTTACCTCTAAGGCACCATAAAAAGTCTTTTTAACATCCATATTGCTATCAACAGTTTCTTCAAACTGGCCTAGGCCTTTTCCATCAAGCATTTCACAATTTCTCCAAAAAATACCCCTTACCCATTTATAAAACCATTCCAATATTTTGGTAATTGCAAAAGCATTTCCCCACTCCTCGGTACCAAATTCTGTATTAGTCAGCCAAAGGGGTGCTGATGCAAAATACCAGAGATTGGTTGGTCTTTATAAAGGGTATTTATTTGGGGTAGAAGTCCACAGTTACCAGGCCATAAAGCATAAGTTTCTTCCCTCACCAAAGTCCATTGCCATGTGTTGGAGCAAGACAGCTGCTGACATTTGCCATGGTTCAGGCTTCTTGGGTTCCTCTCTTCCTGGGGCTGTATTTCTCTCTGGACTTAGCTCCTCTGTTTCCTCCACAAGGTCATCTGTAGACTATGAAGCTCTCTAGACTTTGCTTCTCTTCTCAAGGCCAGCTGTTAACTCTCAGGTGAATGGCTCATCTCTATCCCAGGGCCTTCTCTCCAACATCAAAACTCTAACATCAAAGCTGCAACTCAAAAACTGCTCCCTCTGTCCTTTGCCTTGCCTTTTATATTTGATTCCCCCACCCACCAAGGGGTGGGCCTCAACACCCTACTGACGTGGCCCAGTCAATGCCCTAATCATAACTTAATCATGCCCAGATTAGCAGACCAGTTTACAAGTATAATCCAATATATATTTTTGGAATTCATAATTACATCAAACTGCCAAACGGCTACATAGCTTTAATGCATTTGTTGATTGTAACAAGAAGCGATGACATGAGTGACTGTGGAGTATATTTGCAGAGCATGAGAGTGGAAAAATGCTTTTGTCTTAGCGATTTCGACTTTATCTATAATTGACAAAGTTGGAAGAACAAGCTCTCTACAGGTTGTGAAATTGGTTTTAAAATCAACGGAGTTTTCAAATAAAAATATTACAGAAACAGCAAATAGACAATAGAACATTAATCATAGGATGGTGGGATTTCATTTCCTTGGTGAAACAAAACATATCTGTCTTCCTAGATGGTCACTGTGTTCCCAATGAATAAAATGAAGAAAAGCCATTAATGTTTCAAAATCAGATAAATGTGAAAAAAAGTTTCTAAAAACTGCTTCAGATACTTTGGTTGACAAACCTTTGATATTTTCAGGTTTAAGAGTGATTTTGATGAGCTACAGAAATGCTCATTAAAGTTGTAGAATCATAAAAAAAAACAGATAATTTTCTCTGGAAAATTATGAAGAATTTTGTGAACAGTACATTTTTGGAACAAGATTATATTGAAAACTAGAAAGAAAAAAAGAGGAAACATACCCTGCCATGGGCAAGTTTTAGTACAGTATCAGAAAGTTTCAGAAATGCATAAAGTTTTAAGGTGATGTGTTTTAATATAAAGTCAATATAATATAATATAATATGATAATGTATAATATAATATATCAGTTTTTAACAACAATACTTATGTGTGTGTTTCTATATGTTTTGTTGACTATGGTAGAGTAAACAGAGAGGGGCAGTGGACCAGGGTTTAAAGCTAGCTTTTAAAATAAAATCATGATTTTGGACTAGTCATATATTCAATTTGAAATCTGGACACTTAAATTTGCAAAATAGAAGTAATAATTCTGACCATCCATATTTCTTGGGAAGATTATATTAAATGACATAGTGTAGTTGAAGACAATTAACAGTGCTTAAAATATAGAAAGTCCCCAACAAACTTATTTATCTCAGAATCTCAATATGTATGTATTGTATATAAGATTAGTTTTATTTGTTAAAGTCCAATTTTATGAAGGTTCAATAATTTCTAATATATATATTGTTTCTTAAATTATACACTTCATTTCATTATTTGTGATGGCAGAATATGAGTTATTCTATAGGTAATTTTGGAGATAAGGGTTGAATCCCTAGATCAGACAACAGCAAGTCCAAATTATTGTCTTTTGTTCTGTTGAAAAAAGGATTGAATTAAGGAAAATTTATGCTAACACCGGTATACTTCTCTTTCACAGGCAGTACTGTAACATTCTGCTCAACTGTAGAGAATGATGACCTTTCTTCTTTTCATTTGACAGGAAAGGGCATAGCATGAGGAAACTTCCCATCTTGAGGCTGGTTTAATTCTCTCTTGGTCAAAAGAATATAGGGGATCGTGGCAATTAATATAGCTAATGAAGGGAGTGATCTTAGGTCTGCCAATTATTCACAATTGTTCCTCTGATCTATAGAACTTTTATGACTCATTCCAAAGGAGAGGTCATTGTACTGTATCTCCTAATTCATTCCAACACGAAATAATTTTGCCAAATACAAATCTGTGAATATATTTGGATCATTTCTGTAGTCAGCACTTGTGACTATAAGTGATTTAGATGAAGGACATGACAAGACCCCTGCCCTCAGGTTGCACAACATAATATATAACTATAAATTGATATTAAAATTAATTTAATCAAATGGATTAGGCAATCAATGTTTTATGCCTTCAGAGAAGTAGAGATTAATGTTGATTCCAATAGCCTCAGAAAACCTTTATGTCAGAAGGTTGATTAGCATTGGATCTTTGAGTGGATAGGTTTTAGATATGTGAAGAGGACTAAGAAGGTAATTGACGGCAGAAGAATATGAGTCCAGTGAGAGACCTTTATGTTGAAGGTGAATTCTGGGTTCTGTGATGGAACACTCTGGTTAATTTAGAGACTTCATGTTGGGTGGGAATAATGGTTGACTGAATTGGAGGTAAGGACTTGGATATAAGCAGAGCTGTAGAAGCAACTTTGCAGGTAATGTGAATGAATTATAGGATTTTTAAATACTAAATTAGTGATAAAAGCAACACATAAGAGGTTTCCCTAATGGCATAGATGACAGTTTGATGCTGGAGGGACCCCAGAAAATCATGTCCTTAGAGCTAAACCATTCCTGTGGACATGAACCTAATGTAGGTGGGAACTTTTGATTAGAGTACTTCAGTAAAGGGCCTTTTATTTGATTACTTCAGTGAGATGTGACCTAGGATGGGTCTTCATCCTCTCACTGGAGCTCTTTATAAATGGCATGAATATGGAGAGAAAGCCACAGGGATCTCAGTGAGGAATTCACAGATGCTGATAAAGAAGGAAACAGATGGAGAAGCCAAAGCACAAAGCAAGGGAGCCGGAGGAGAAGGCAGATGCCACCATGTGCCTTCTCATGTGACACAGAAGTCCAGGGTCTCCCACAGTCTGTCTTCGGAAAGCTAAACATCCCCTGATGAAGTCTTGATTTGGGTACTTTTCTCAGCCTTCGAACCATAAGCTTACAAGCTAATAAATCCCCATTGTAAAATTCAGTCCAATTCTGATACTTTGCTTTCAGCAGCTTTAGCAAACTATAGTTTTTATTAGGAGGATACTAGAAGTAAGAATTTGGGCAGTTACCCAAGCATAAAATGATGAACTCTAAACTGGAATAAAAATAGAAAGTTGCATTAAAACTGAAATATCTATTGAGATAGGTAAAAAGAAATATTCCTTGGACAGATGAAGGAAGCAACAAACTAACTAAAATATAGAGAATTTGTGTAATTTAGTTAGATGAAATTAGGAATGAGAAATAAAGAATGAGAATCCAGATATCCTGGCTCCTGATTATAAAATTTTCCCATTAAATAATAAAGTTTCCTATGACGACTTCAGGGTGGCAGGAGAAACTCATTCAAGTTATTTTTATTTGTAATTTGTAACCTGTTGTCATTATACTACTTCGCTCATCTTCACTCAACCTGTTTGTTATTTTTTCCTCTAAAAATATTAACAAAACTAACAGCATATTCCTGTGGGGAATGATGATGATAAAGGGATGTTTTCAACCTCTCAAGTCCTAATATATATTCTTCATAGGATAGTTGAATTGAAGATATGTAAATCATGTAGCACACTACCTGGCATGTACACACCCCACTGGGGCCATAATGGTAGTGCAAATCATTATTATCATATTACTTATATATCTGTAAAATATATATATCAGTTTCCATAAAAATATTCATTATATTTTACTCTCTTACCATCTATAACTTTATATTGCTTTTCTCTGTGTCTGAAACATCCTTCTTTATCAACACTTCAGGTTCCGTTTCCTGACCCCATTAGGTTCAGTTAGAGTTCCATGTTCCTATAGTATTCTACACAATTCTCTTTTGTAACAAATATCATACTTATATGCTTTTATAGACTATATGCTTCAGTTCCACATGGGCAAGGCTTGTGTATGTCTTTTCCACCACTATTGCCTCAGCACCTAGCATAGTACCTGTACCTAGCAGATGTGAAATATTTGTGGAATGAATGATGGGCTAAAGGAATTAAAACGAATTCTCACTGTTTGGCCTCAGTGTACTCTTGGTGGGTCTTGAGTGATCAGGGCATCCTTCTTAAGTGCTCTCAAGACACCTTCCCGCTATGTCCCTAGCCTGTCTTAACAGCTTTGTTTTGTGTGTTCCTACAGTACTTTGCTGTTTCTCACATTGCTAACCCAAATGTTTGGTAATTACTCTATTTGCATCATGTTTACAGTTTACCATTAGTGTCTTCGAGAACAATCTTCGGTCTTATAAAGAGCATGGGTGTCAGCCACTGACCAGTTGGTTAGTTATGCAAACTCTCTGAACTTTCTTCTTCAATTATAATATGGGATAGTAATAATATTCACTTCTTGGATTTTATTGTTGGGGTTAAGCAATTAAAATTAAATGAGAACTATGTGAATATGCACAGTATAGATCCTGATATGTAATAAGTTTGTAATAAATCTGTTTATTTATCTTCTTTCTTGTAGCTTTCTTTCCTGTTTCTCTCCCTTTTTTCCACCTACCTTTCATTTTCCATTAGCCTGAAAATAACTCATATTCAGGGACTGCTATTTAATTTATCTTTGGGTCACTCATACTTAATGTAAGAACATAGTGGCTATCAGGTGGTAGTCATTTGATAAAGATTATAGGAAGAATAAACAAATCAATGAATTAATGTGGAAATGACTGATACACAATGTAAGCTACTTCTGCCCATTTCTGGAAGTTAAAATCTACCTGGTGATGTTCTGAGGAAAACAAAGTCTATATAGACAGTTGCCAACAAGAGATGGGGGGAGCCTCTACTACCGCTAAATATCATACCCTCTCTCATCTCTTTGGGTCTTATGGATACAATAAATATTAAAAATTGTCAATCTGTAGAGAAAATAGTTTCATGTTTCCACACAATTAAGGCTTTCAGAGCAAAGAAACCTGGGGTCTGAATTAAAAGGAAAAGTCTTAGAAGTAAAAAGATGATTAGATAACCAGAGAACTCCAGAAGATTTACCAGCCCAGAGGTGTTTGCTTACATGGAAACATATCAGGGTTTGTAAACCCAGAGATGCTTGTCCTACCTCCCCAGTGGACACATTTATTTACATTATATAGAGTAAAAACCCAGGAACCTTCCCTTTCTCTTTCCAAAGATAATTTATTTACTTTAGGGAAATAGGCTCTTTTCTTTCTCTCAGAAGAGCAGCTGGACACCAGACATTGAGCATATAAACTCACAGATTCTTAAAATAAGAAATCCCCACTTTGTTCATGTGCAGACCTGTCCATCTGGCTCTCAGCGTGTCACCCCAGGACAGGTAGGAATTGGGGCATAGAGAAATTATGTAGTTTGTTTTAGTTTGCTAAAGGTTGCCAATGCAATATACCAGAAATGGGATGGCTTTTATAATGGGAATTTTTAAGGTTAAAAGCTTATAGTTATAAGGCTGAAAAAAATGTTCAAATCAAGGCATCAGGCAAAACTCCCTCCCTGAAGGTCAACTGCTGGTGATCCTGTACTCCTGCCACATGTCGAGACACAATGGCAGCTCTGCTGGTCTCTGTCTTCTCCTCGGGGCCATGTTGCTTTCAGTTTCTTGCTCTCAGCGGGCCTTCACTCAGCATCTCTGGGGCCTCTTTTCGTGCCTCTGTGCTCCACTGATTCCAGCCTCTGGTAACTCTCTCTTGTCTCTGCAGCTTTCTTTCTGTGTCTGCAGCTTTTTATTCCTTTTTTATAAAGAACTCCACCCTGGGTCATGCCCTGCTGAGGTTATCTATTCCAAAAGAAGATCCCTTAACTGAATCTAATCAAAAGGTCTCATCTACAATAGGTTTACATGCACAGGAATGGATTAGCTCTAAGGACATGATCTTCTGGGATATACCCATCTTGAAACTGTCACACAGTTATTGATGTAGATAATAATAAGTCTGGCCCCTGTGTATATAATAATAAATCGGAAACTTCAAGTTTGCATTTAGGATAATAGAAATAAATATTGATATTAAAAACTTGTCAATAATTTATCTGAATTAAATTTTGTTGCATCATACTAAAAGACACAGCGAATGGAACAGAAAGTGGGTTAAAGCAATAGAAGACCTTTATATTGTAGCGGCTGTAGATTTTAAGTCATTTCCTGAGAGAAGATTTACTTGTTTGTTTATATTTTCAGGTCAGGAAGGAAGGAGGGGTGACAAGGGCACAGCAAAGAAAACTGGGCAAACCTGGCTCTCATCACATGTGGTGATGAAGGTTCTTTGTTCAAGGACATCAAAAGCCTAAGGAAACAGCCCCTGGAGTGAGAAGAATCTACATTAGGGTGAGAAAAACAGGGTTCTTACTGCCATGGAGCAGCTGGAGGTTCTCTGGCCCTCAACTCTGGTATCACAAAGGGCTTGGATTAGATGGCTTGGGATTTGTATTCAAATGCTTGGCCACAGAGTAGTTGCATCACAATCACCGATAAAATAGAGTTTACTGGTCTGTGTTCTGAGATTCTGATTCTTAAAGATCCTATAAGTTCTCTATTTTTATAAAGTTCTAGAGAGCTTTTTAATCAGCTCTCTAGATGATTCTGATATAAAACCAAGATTTGGAGGGACTGCTGTCACAAATATACACATTCTAAGGTTCCATGTCTTTTTCTCTGGCTACTGTCAGGAAAAATAATATTTCTCTTCCTGTGCTCAATTATGCAGCGTTTGTTGTAGCATCTTCTTAGTGCATTGTACTTCTCTGAAACATACCAAGTTTTTCCCCTGCCTACACTTTGCCACACACACATTAATTATGGCTCCTGGTTCAGTCACTGTACATACTTTATGTAGGTAGAGCAGCTCAACAGAGAGAAGATCCCTTAGTTGGTAAAATGTCGGTACAGCCTTCTCTGCATGGTTGGGTGATGAATGGCAGACAGAGAAGGGTCTGGAAAATTGCCTGCTTCAGACATCATGATTTCTGCTTTCATCCCCTAAGAAAGTAAGTTTTTCCCTTTGGTCTACCACTCACTTCTTTTTCAAATCCTGTGCCTTAAAAGAAAAATAAGAAAACACAACAGAATCTTTCTGGGGATATATCAAAGTGTACAATGCATTAGGGCTGTCACTAAAAGAAGCATGGGGTGGAATGCTCAGGCACTGAAATAAAATCCAGGAAAATCTGAGAAACAAGCAGGGGTTTATATATCAGGAGCCGGAAAACTACGACCCACAAACCAAATCTGGCCAGCTGCCTATTTTTGTAAATTAAGTTTTATCACTACGCAGCCATGCCAGTTTCTTTACATACTGTCCATGGCTGCTTTCCCGCTGCATTAGTAGAGTTGAGTGTTTCTACAGAGACTATATGATCCTCAAAGCCTAAAATATTTACTCTGGCTTTTTGCAGAAAGTTTGCCAACTTCTCTATAGAATATATATATTCTATGTAACACAGATCTATAGTTGCTTTCAGAACAGTTTGTTTTCTCTTAGCGTAGTGACAGAGGGTATATGACTAAAAGATTTCATTGTTAAAAATGCCTAGGTTACACATAATAATCCTGGACTAAATAGCATATTTAATGAGCAAAGTCACAGGAATAGAAATAGATGAGTTACAATAACAACTCAGCATTTGAAATTTGCAACTATCAAAAATTATCAAAAAAGGTCAATTAATTGTAACTTCCTTACGGGATTCAGATCTCTTTAAGTTTCTGCTGGATGATGATCTAAGAAAACAGACAAATAACCTGGAGAGGTATTAGGAGGTTATAACAAAATGCCAAATGATCTGGAAAGCAGTAGAGAGTCCTAAATCAATATCAAATGTGTGACTTGTTATTCTTTCATTTTCTTAGTTTGATTTCTATCATCCTGAGAAATAGAGATGGCAATTTATTTGGTAAAACCAACATAACCCCATAACCAACATTTTCCTGCACATTTTCTGATGACAGTTGCTACTGAGAACTGTTTTGAGAGAAAGTCTTGTCAACATTCTGTTAAGCATTTTATTAACCTGCTCATTTCAAAATATACTTGTACAATTCCTGGAAATACTGTTTCACTCTTAAATTTCAATAAAACATAAAGTACCTCTTTTTGATGTTGGTTCCTGATAATCCCCAGGCACACTTAGCCTTTAAAATCAATCCCACTTCATTCATTTTTCACAACAAACAAGGGACACACAAGTGTTCTATCTGCTTTGAGATTACATAATGATATATATGTGTTGGTATAATTAAATGACTTAAATTTAAACCCCACAAAAGAGATTAGTTTTCCTCCATGTTGTGTACTTCAAATTAATAGTGTGGAATTTATCCTGGGTGAGTGTACACTTCTGCTCAGACAAATGAACACGAACAGAAATGCACTGAGTAAAGAGAAGCAAAAAGGAAACCGGATTGACTGTGTCAAATATTAAGCAAATTTTAGAATATTTAAATAAGGCTGTTGATGGTAATGGAATTAAAGAATTTCTTTCCCTTTTAAAATTGAGCAAATCTGGTTGATCACAAGAAAAGCCCCAACTTATCCTTCCCACAGAACCAATGGGGTCAAACCTGCTTAGGCTTGCAGCTGCTGTTTATCCCATGTATAGTAGATATAGACCCAAGCCATTTAGCACTTATATTACCCAGTTCTTAAGGACTGGTAAGAAGGAATTAAACAGGTAGCCTGTGATCTACACACTTTGTAGTGGAAGGGAAATACCTTCAAGGAAGAAAAAAGGGTGATTTGAGAAAAGCTTCTTGTCAACTGGATCCTCAAGTAAACAGACTAATGATATTTTCCAAGAAAAAGAGACCATGTCTCTGAAATTCACTTAGCAAGATTTCTCTAGCTAAGAATAACCTATGTAAATAGAATCCAAAATCTGTGAGGGATAAGCTTCCTGGAGAATGTCATATAGATGATTCTACTAAGCATATAAAATGGAGATGTTTCATAATTTAAATGCTCCCTACTATGTGTGGTGCTCTCTGGAACCTCATCTAGAAGCACCTGTCTGGAGCAAAGGGGCACTTTCAATGCAGAAAAGACATAGGGAGGGGCCTTTGACATCCCTCTGCTTCATCTAAGCCTTTTGATTCCCTGCAGCATCAATATTATTTAGTAGATCTTTTACTGGATATTACCTCTGATTTGTTTGATTTGACAATCTGATCTTGTGTGTTAGCTCAGAGATTTTGGCTCTAGTGTGAAACTGCCTGGATTTGAATCCCTGTTCTTCCAATTATTACTGTGTGAGCTTGGGCCCATTACCTAAACCTGCAGTCATTAAGTATGATTATTCATTGTTTCTATTTTTAATTAATTATTGTAAACCTAAAACAGTGGTTGGGTCATTATCTTATCTTAAGTATTATCTTTAAGATTCATTTCAAGAAGTTCTCCCCAGCACTGACATTAATTCTTTGCATATTATGTGCCAGAGCCTGTCTTAAGCCATTTATAAGAATTACATTTCCTCTAATAACCCTATAAAGTAGAGAGCAGCATTTAGACAATTCTGAAAAAGGTGGCTGCGACTAGAGTTTTCCCTATGTCTTACTAGGCCATACATTTAATCTGAAATAAAATATAATTGCATATAATTTCCCTTATCTAAATTAAAGTGATCTCTAGGTCCTTGCTACTCAAAATATTGTCTGCAGCATCTGTTTCTCCTGAGTCCCTCCAGATATCTACTGAATCAAAATTTGCATTTTTCACAAGATCTCTGTGTAATATTTATGCCAGTTAAAGTTTCAGAAATACTGTTATAGGTGAACTTTAGCTGTTTCTTTCCCATATCATTTTGACAAAAACATTCCTATATCTTATATCTGACATGATTCCTAACTAAATATCAATTTTAATGGCTGCAAATTTTTATTGGGTTATATTGTTTAATCTTCACTTAAATGTCTGAGAGTGATTTCACTGATGTTTAATGCCAATTCTGATGGAGGAAGCATGTAAAAGAGGAAATAAAAGAGAAATTTGAAGCAGAAGAAAATGTTTCTAAATTGAGCTATTTATCTCCTAAGAGATGTACTTTTCAAACTCACCAAAAATCAAAGAAATGAGACTCCTGTCTTCCAACTTATATATATAGAAAGCTGGAAAGATAATTCTTTAGGAAAAAGCCATATAATCCACAAAATCATAACTTTTCTTCAGCTCCTCAGAGAGATAAGGACCTGCATATCCAATTAGCTGAAAATGAAGGAAAGGCAGCTGAAAATGGGAACAAATAAGATATAAGCACTGATTTACTTCTGGTAGAGCACAGGCTGGTATGGGGCCATAATAGAAGTTGGTATGAAGAATTTGGCTAAAATTTTTAATCGATTGCAAAAGGCCAAGTGTAGGTCTGCATGAGAACATAGATTCTTTAGAGCTTTTACTCATTCACAGGATCTTTTTCTCAGACCACTACATGTTCATAAGAATGATCAAGAGCAATGCAGAAGACAAGAGAAAGCCTTATTTGGTAATGAAGTACTGGGAGGAGAGTGAAGCTACTGCTATGAGAAACATATGGACTCCCTCAAGTCACTTCTCCCCTAAGGAACAAAAGTTTTTAATTGCCAGGAAAGGCCAGCAAAATCTCTTATCCCCTGGGCAGAGATGCAGACTCTTTGTGACTGGGGAAAATAAAAAGAATAAAACCCGCAAACCTTAGGGAGGGGTAGTAATTTATTCTGGTCCTAGACAATTGGAGGTCTCCACTGAGAAATGGATTGAGATCATTGAGAAAACTCCACTCCTGAAACTCAGGGGCAGGCTCACCTAAGACTGAGACTAAACAAATACAGCAGAGACCCCTGCCTTCTCCCCTCTCAGTAATCTAACAAGCATCCATTACCAAGCAATGCCAATCTACCACTAGGAGGGACAAAGAGCATTGAGAGAGAGTGAAGAAAGAACATTGAGGAAAATGCCGCCTGCAAAGCATCCCTCTCTGTAAGCCAGGGGAATGTGAAATCAGTGTTTTATTAAGGTTTTATTAATGTAACCTATAGCAATAACAACAAAAATACTCAACCTCTACTCAACTACACTGATACCACCTCCCACACAAATAGACTAGGAGAAAAAAGAAGCATGCACATTTCCAGGCATAAGTACTATCTACCTTAGTCTCTATTGGTTTCCTCACTGAGCCCACCAATCAACAGACAAAAGCAAACCACTGTCAAGGTGACATTGCAGTGCACACCACCACACTCAGAGATGGCCCAGACATTGGAGTTACAAAAAAGGAAATTTAAAATATCTATGATTAATGTGTTAATATTTTTAGGGGAAAAGGTAGACAACATGAGGAAAATGAACAGATGGGAATTTCATCAGAGAGAATGGAAAATGGAAAATTCCAAATGGAAATGCTAGTAATTGTCAGCAACATAACAGAGATGAAACAAGCTTTCAAAGGCTCGCTTATCAAAAGACTAAACGCTTTGGAATAAAGATTCCATGGACTTGAATATAGGTCAAAAGAAGTTACTCAACCTGAACACAAAAGAAAAAATGGAAAGAGTAGAGCATACAAGAGCTATGGGTCTAGTAAATGGTCTAACATATGTGCAAATTGAATACCAGAAAAAGAAGAGAGAAATAATAAAGCAGAGGAAATGGTTGAAGAAATAACAGGAATTTTCCAAAAATAATAAAAGACATTAAACCAGAAATTCAAGATACTCAGAGAACCCCAAGCGAAATAAATACTAAAGCACACACACATACAGAAGCACACACACACACATACCCCAAGACTATATTCAAACGATTGAAAACTAATGTTAAAGAAAATAATTTGAAGATTGTCAGAGAAAAAGGATACATTTCATAGAAAAAATATAAGAATCACAGCATACATCTTAACAGAAGCTATAAAGCCAGAAGATATTGAAGCGACATTTCAAAAGTGATTAATGGAAAAAAAATCAATCCAGATTAAAATACATATTGAAAATATCTTTACAAAATGAAGATCAAAAGAAGACATTCTTCAGGGGAAATCAACAACAACAAAACACTGAGAGAATTCATTACCAGTAGATTTGTACCATGGGAATGTTAAAGGAAGCTCTGCTGGCAAAAGAGATATTATGCCAGACAACAAATTGGGTAAGATATACAAAGGGAAGAAGATTCCCAGAAATAGTTAAAATAAAAGTATTTTCTTATTTTAAATCTTTTTATATAATTGGCTCACTAAAGTAAAAATAGTAGTGAAGGATTCTGAGGTCAAAGCTTAAGTAAAAGTAAAAAGTCTGACAACAATAGCAAAAAAATATGGGAGAGAGAAATTTTGAATATAATATTATAATTCCTCAAACTACACATGAAAGGTATACTATTATTTGAAGGCTGATCATGAATCATCAAAGGTGTGTATTTTAAATGCTAGATCAACTACTAAAACAATTTTACAAGAGGAATAAATAGTGACCAATGATGGAAAATAATAAGGTATCATTAAAAATATTCAAATAATATGAAAGCAGGCGGAAAAATAGAAGCAATGAACAAAGAACACATGAGACAAATAGGAAATAACTAGCAAAGTGATGGATTATAATCCAGCCATACAATACATACATTAAGTGAATTATCTAAACATACAAAACCTAAAAACAAAATTGGCACAGCAAATAAAAAAGAAATATGCAACTATATATGGTTTATGGGAAACTATTTTTAATATGATGCTTAAAATATGTTCACGTAAAGAATAGAAGAAGAAATATCATGCAAACGTTCATCAAAAGATGTGGAGTAGAGACATTAAAATGTCAAAAGGCCAACTTTAGAACAAGGAATATTAGAGAGATTTAAAAAATGGAAATTATATAATGATTAGGCTATTTTACCAAGAAGACATAACAATTCTAAATTTTATACACCTAACAAGAAACTTTCAAAATACATAAAAGGAAAACACTGGTATTGAAAAGAGAAATAGAATAGTTTGTATTGGTAGTAGGAAACTGTAATACCCTTCTCTCTGTATTCAATAAAACTGTAGTCAGAAAATTAGTAGGAATATTGAAGACCTGAACAAAGCTATTAATCAATTTAACCTTATTGGTATTTTTACAAACCTCCTCCCAACAACAGAAAATTCACATGCTGTAAATGTGCACAGGGAACATTCAATGAAATAGACCATATTCCATTCAAAAAACACAACTCAACAAATTTAAAAGGCTTGACACTACAGAGTTTATTCTTTATAAAAACTTATTAATTAATAATTGAATATAGATCTCAAACTGAAATATATGCAAAATACCTAAATATCTAGAAGGTAAACAACACACTTCCATATAACTCATGTCCAAAGATCCATGTAACAAAGAAATTATAATTTAGTTAAAATGAAAATACATGTCAATATTTGTGGAACACAGTCCAGCAGTGCTTATATGAAAATTTATAGTCTGAAATCTATTAGAGAAGGAGATATGACTAAAATAAAAGATCAATATTTTTACCTTAAAGTAATTGAAATATACAATCAAATTAAACCCAAAGCAATCAGAAGGAAGTAAATAATGAAGCAAGCAGATAAAAATGAGATTGAAAACAGAATGACAATAAAGAAAATCAATTAAATTAAACCTGTTCTTTGAAAAGATAAGTGTAATTGATAAATATCTAGTTAGACTGATCAAGAAAAAAAAAGACAATGGACACAAATTACAAATATCAAAACTCAAAAAGGAGACATCACTACAGATACTAAAATATATTAATAAAGTAATATTATAAACAACTTTATGCCAAAAACTTTGACACAATTTGACAATAAATTTGGATATGTGACACCTTAAGTTTACAAAAATCTCACATAAATTCAATGTCTTAAGGGCCATTTGATTTTTTAAAATATTCTTATTGTGAAACATTTAGTAGAGATTCTCAGCTTGGCATGTTAAAGTACCTGAGTGAAATGAGAGGCAGTATGGGAGCATGGAGGAGCCTAGGATACCATGCCAGACCAATACACCCTCAGCTCAGCTACTAACATGCTCCATGATCCTGGGGAACCTGCTTGATACCTGGTGTCAATGTTTCCTCATAGCAATTTTTGGTTTATTGATGAGGGAAGAAAATTCGTACAGAAAAACATGATTATTGATTAAACCATTAAACTATTAAATTTATTTATAAAAATTAGAGAAAGCAGAAGGAAGTTCTTGTGGGCCTTTAATATAAGACCTTGAGTATCATGGGATTTTTAGTGCTACAAAATGTTGGGAAAAAATGAGAAATATTAGTATTGTAAGCAATGACAAGATGTTATAATTTATATAAATATATTAATCCAAGAATGTTATGTTTACTCAAATGCTATACTTAAAAGCTAGCAAAATTAATGATTTATTTTCTAATAATTATAGGCACTTATATATCTGATAATTTTTCATGTTTTTGTTTTTAACTTTTTTTTTTTTTTTAGGTCCTAGGGCCGGAGATTGAATCATGGACCTCGTATGTGGGAAGCTGGCACTCAACCACTGAACCACATCAGCTCTCCTGAGTTGTTTTTTTCATTTGTGTGCTTGTTGTTCGTTTTTCTGTTTTTTAGGAGGCATTGGATGCCAAACCTGGGACCTTCCATGTGGGAAGCAGGCACTCAACTGCTGGAGCCACATCCGCTACCCTACTGAAAATTTTAATTGATACAGGCAAGATTCACTAAGGAGTTACTCAGTATAGCTTCTTTTTTTTCTTTTTTTCTTTGAAACAAAGTCAGAAAGAAAAATATGTGCTTGAAAGATATTTATATAAGGAGTATAATTGGATATAAATATTTTAAGAGCTTGGAAGAGTTTTGAACTCTTAAATATCAGGATAGCTTAATGTCTAATACTTTATATTTTGCATACATATGTTTATAATATATGTTAATGTTTTATACACACACATACAGACAATTTGCTTATACTTTAATTTGCTTTTGTTCTTTCTCTACTATTTAATGACTCACTTGAAACTTTAATTTGACAATTAAGGATGAGTGCTTCCTTAATCCTAAACAAAGTAAATGTATCTCACACACATCTCTGCATACCACTTGAACCCCCCTTCCCCATAAAAATGTCTTTTCTCCAAAGATCCATCCAAAGCTTTGCTGCTTACATTTGTAATATCTCCTTATTTTCAAACTTTCATGACAGCATCTTGGAGTTCAGTAAAACAACAGGCTCTGCAGTTAACCTAACCCATTCTTAGAAGCAAGCCATGTACAGGCCTACATTTGAAGCCTAGCTTTGGAGTCTCACCATCCCACCTGAACAAGTGATTCATCCCTCCCCTAATAAGTCACTTCTCCCCCAAGTGACGTCTTCCTTTTGAATATATACGGTACTTCCAATTCTTCACTCAGCGTGAAATTTCTTACTCGTTAGTACGAGTATACAATTTATCCAAATCTATATATAATAAAACATGTTTTTACCATATTGACTCTTTTAATATTTTTACTTTAAGCATCCCTTTAAAGTAAATATATTCTATGTAAATGTCAATGCAAATGACAATTTCAAATTGAAGAGGAAAATGATATAAATGTGCTCTTTTGAAATTTCAGTGATGGAAAACATGCAATTTTAAACAGCAATATAATTAGTTTCATTTTTAACATATTGAACTATGCAGTTTTTGAACTTTCTTGGAGGAGGAGTCTCTTCATTTTCAAAAATTGTTAGTGTGCAAGTGCAGATAGTATGGTATCCTGGTCAGCACTCTATAAGAACTTTCATTATGTTCCCTGTAAAACAAGTAGAACTGCTCTGAAAAGAGGTTAATTTAGTTTTTCTTTTATTTTCCTTTAAAAAAAAAAAGCAAAAAAACCAATCAATTGCTGAAGAGAAAACCACTCACATTAGCATAACAGTATTTCAAAACTCTGTTATAAAGAATGGGAGATGAAATCAGTCTCTACTTTGGTCACTCAGTTTATTTTTAATAGTAAAATATACATTTTAAAACACTGCACATTTTTGGTGACTTGATTATGTTTTGACTCAGCAACAAAATACCAATTTGATGTAAAATCTTGAGAATTATTCAGTTATTTGAAGTTGCTTTTTACTTGTCTGAAAGAAGATAAGACAAATGGGGGAGCTAACAAATAAGTGATTGTTTGCCAGAATTTATCTCAATATTTGATTAAAGTACCATATATTTTAAAGCACATGAATTGCATATTCTTGATATGAAAATCCATTTGTGTTTGATCACCTTATGGCAAGAGGACACTAGCTAGCAATGCAAACCAGAATATTCTCAGTGTGATATTACTAAAATTCACAGTCTTTCTATGAATCTCTAGGCTTTCTACGTATCTCATATTTTCAACTGCTAAAGTAAATCAATTGATTAAAAGTTTGGGGAGTTAGTCCTCACCTAAGCTTCTTTGTTGCATACATATATATATGTGGAACATTCCACTTTCTTGACTGCATTTTATATCTTTCAGAAAAATGAGTTCAGTAGCCTGTTCATAACATTTTTCTCAAATTCAGGAGCCATAATTTAATTTCTAAATTATAATACTTCATTTTGTTTGAAGTCACTCTGGTACTTCATTAAGATATTAATTTATCTTCCTTTAGTTGGTAATTTGATTTGCTTTAACAAAAGTCCTTGAAACATTCATTTTCTAGATCCTGCAAAATAAAAATAATCATCCTAAAAACAAACTTCAGATTCATGCTGAAAAGTGACTGCTTGTGTATGAAATAGGGACAATCTTAGAAAATAGATTTCAAAGTTAGTGTAACCCTATAGATAACACTTGGCGAAGAAAGAATGAACAAATTACAAAGTACTTAGGTGTAACCTATGAATATGTGCAGCAAAGCTGTTTGGTTGATTAATTCCTCCTCAGCTCTACAAATTAATAACTCCCAGCAGACTACAGGATTCTTGAGAACTTATTTTAATGAATTAGTCATCTAAGTGTATTGGTTAGAGATTAAATACAACTTGGTTAATAGTAAATTAGTCCATATAACAATGCTTGACAGGGAGCCCCATATTAGTATGATTTAACAGTAGTTTAAGAGTTAAAAAACTTCTGAATTACATAACTTAGTCCTAGATAGAGCAAGAATAAGAAGAATCATATCCATGGAGGTTCATGAAATTGGACACTAATATACCCTTTAGAGGAACAGCATTATTTTTAAAGTTTTGAAAAGGTTAGTTAAAACATTTCTTATGCCCTTTCTGTCAAACTAAAATAATGGAGACATTCTGTCAAATGTGGTGTGGCTTGCCCCCCTCAAAGCTGATTATCCAGACTTTTGTTCGGCCACACAACCTAAACTCTCATTTTCACTCATGCAATATAATTGTGTTCATTTATTTTTCCATCTTTTTCTTAAAGCATCATTTAACCTAATAAAAGAGATAGTGCACTCTGTGCCTTGAATTGTTGAGACTAACGAAACTGTTATATGCACATTTAGATATATGGTACGATTCAAAATGCTTCAATTGCTATGCTTGTAAGATTTCTTTTCAGAACATTTCTGTTACTTTTCACCTTTATTTTCTTTTGGGGGCCTCTGTAAATGCACAATTATTTCTAAAACCTCAACTCCAAATGCATCTTTCATTGATCTTTACCTACCCCTTCCCCCTCATGGCATAACCTTCTTTGCTTCGGCTACAATGGGTTTGTTGTGGTTCCCTGTAACTTCTGGGTGTTTCTCTCTTCTATGCCCTTGCATGTGACCATGGAATGGCATCTCCTGCCTTCTTCACCTGACTGCCTCCTAGCCAGACATCAAGACTGAACTTAGTTGTCACCACTGCAAAACACCTATCCTGATCCTGTGGCTTGAATTAGATGCCCGCTTCCAATAATACATCCCAGTATAGTCTCCATAGTAAGAGCTCTTATAAATAGGAATATCCCGTCTCTTCCACCAGGGCGAGCTCCTTGAATGTAAAGGCTATGGATTACCTATGTCTGCAGTACCAGTGCTGACACCACATTACACTGAGTTAGCATTTGTTAAAGAAATCAGTGAAGAGATGGGTACCTGGGTATTTGGGTGGCTGGATGAAGGAAGGAACAAATGTACAATGAGCATCCTTTGGTTGCCTATACTCCTTCCTATCATCTTAGGTCAGTGGTAAAAAGAGCCACTTTAAGAAGTTTTGTTGCCATTGTTCTGAAAACCCAGTATATAATTTAAAGTAACTCTTTTTTATTTAGTTTATATATTCATTCATTCATATAAGGATAATCAGTTTTCTGGCATTCCACATCCCTTGGATAAATCTGAGCTCATGTTCAGTTGCCATACACTTTATATAAACAGTTATGTAAATTTACTGTCAATGATCAAAATTGCTTTGGGAAAAAAAACTTGTTGTTTTGATGAATAGATTCTGTTGGACGGAGATATGTGCTTAATGTATATATGTGTATGTCTATGTCCAATTACTTTTGTATTTTAATCATTGCATTGAGTGATTCTCAGAGCTTTACAGTTGATTGAAAACAACAAATTATTTTCAAATTCTTCCAGGCATTGTACATATTTGGAATGCAAAATTTTTCCCTCAGGAAAACATTAGAAACACATATCACTCTTCTTTTTGAAACAAACATAAAAAGCTGTACTAGTTCACTTCATGCATAGACCTAGTAGTTTCCAACAATAAAATAGATGTTGATTATTGCTTTGCACCATTGTAGCAGCCTCATTAGTTTTATAACACATCTTAAAATGGTTTCATGCCAAATTAAAAATGCAGGTTATTCAGAGGACTAAGGTTGCTAGTTCAGCTTGAAGAAATTTCAGGCTCACCTATATTAAGCACTTCATTTCCTTATCACTCTACTGCAAACCATATTTCACAATGGTTATAATTATATATGCCATCCTTTTGAAAACACTTATAATTAAATTGTTTAAAAGCATATATCTTACATGTACACTAGAAAATGGAACTTTAAGACAGTAATTGTTCATGACTGACAAAGTACTTGAAAGTTTCAATGTCGTAGAACAGTATTTTCCTAAAATGCATTCCACAAAACATTAAATTACTTGGCCTTAATATGTGATATTTGAAGAAGCATTTGATGATCACATAAACTTAGGAAACACTGAATGAAACTATTATGTGAGTTTCATTAATGTAGAACTCTCAAAAGTCTGTTACATACATTGAAAAATTAGAAACAGCTTTCACTAAGAGCATCAGTAAGAGTAAACATATTTGACATTCTCAGTCTGCTATTTACTTTACTTTCCAGTCCTATTCAACATTGTTGATTAACTCCCCCCCCCCCTTATTTTCACAATTCAAGTTAATTATTTTATTATTGAAAAGATAATGCATTTACAAATATCAAAATGTATAAAAGGTACAAAGTGAAAAGTTTCTTTTAACCAACTCCACATTCTGACTTGCTCCCCACGCTCAGATGTTCAGTGTGACTAGTGTTGTGTATAGCTTCCAGAATTTGTTTGTGCATACATTAACATGCACATGTATATTTTTTCCTCTCCTACACAAAGACTAACATAGCCATGCATGGATTAGAATACCCAAATATATTGCCTTTTTACCTAATAGACTAACCTAAAGTTCATTCCAAATCAGTACTTAGATAGCTTGGTTTTTTGTTGTTATTGCTTTGTTTTGCAGCTGTATACTACTCTATTCTATAGATATAACATAATTCATTCAATGTATCTTCTACAGTTGGATATTAAGTTGTTTCCAATATATTACAGAAATACATTGTTTTACATGGGTGCTAGTATATGTGAGGGGTAGCAAAGTATTGCATTTACAATTTTGGTAGATATTGCCAAATTGTCAACCATAAAAGTTATAGCAAACACACTACACTAATAACATGTTAGAATGTCCGTTTCCATATATAATAAATTTATTAATGCTTTCTCCTTGAAAAGATATTTACGTTGACTCCTCAAGGCAGTCTCAGGTCACAGTATAGAGGCATTATGTAAATGTACATTGAATGAATTGTGGCAATTCCCAAATGAATTTGATCGTGAAACCCTCATTTTGAGAAGGAATAGCTTGCAGGACTGGCATATCCCACATATTCTTTGGAAAACATTGCATAGAACAATAAAGCTGTAAACTTTAAGGCTGAATTCAGTTTCTTCATTGTGCAGATGACAGATCTGATGCCCAAAGAAGTGTCTTGACCAAACCCACACAGCAAAGCTGACGAGAATAAGAATTTCTTGACTCCTAGTCTAGTTTAATTTCATGGTACTGTATAATTAAAAGTATGCTTCTGAAATCTTGTTTGTGATCTTTAAATGTGATGCTTTTCATGCAAAATGAAATTCTGTCTGTTTTATGAATTAGATGAAAATAAGTGAAGTGTTTACAGCCATAAATTGGAAAAAAAAAACGAAAAAGAGAGTTGAGGTAAATGCATTATGAAAATATCCATTATAGAAAAAAAATTCACTTAAAATGCATATCCAGAATGAAATGAAAATTACCTTTGCCGAAATAAAAGCAACTTTCCCCCCTCTGAATCTTGCCATTCTTTTTTTAAAATTTATTTTTAATTTTTTAAAAGAAACTTAAATTATATAAATGTTACACAAAAAATATAGGGGATTCCCATATGCCCCACTCCCCAGCCCTCCCACATTTTCCCACATCAGCAACATCCTTCATTAGTTTGACATTTGACACAATTGATGAACACATCTTGGGGCACTGCCACTAAGCAATGATTATACTTTACATTGTACTTTACACTCTCTCCCACACATTTTTGAAAGTTATTATATGGCCTGTATCTGTCATTGAAATGTCATTCAGGATAATTCCCAAGTCCCAAAAATACACCCAAATTACACCTATTTTTCCCTCTCCTTCCCTCAGAACCTTCAGTGACCACTGCCTCCACATCTATGATAAAAGTTCTTCAATTGCTAGGATCACAGCTAGCCTACAGTAGAACAACTGTAAGTCTACTCTAGTCCATCGTCTATTCCCCAATCCTGAGGATTTTGTGGTGGTGATGCCCACTCCACCTCTATTTGACAGGGGGGCTTGGGTCCTATTGGGCAGATGCATAGGACATTCTTGCTTGCAGTTGCAGACTTTCTCTGTTTCTTGAAATGGTCATTGTCAGTCATCTTCTCCTTCTTAGTTGTCCTGGGTGAGTCCAATGTACTGGAGAGGAGGTGTTGCAAATCTGTTGGATCACAGAAGGGTTACAACTGTGCCAGGGGAGGATCATTGGTGTGGGGTGTCAGAGAGGTGAGATGGATGGGAGGAGTTCTACCTGGGGCATACCTATAAGGCATATGAATGTGCTCAAGTGTTCATGGGGCATTGTCACAGTAGGTAGAGATCCACACAATAACCAAAGAAATATTGAATTCCCATCCTGGGGAGCTCTGCTATATTCTCTGGTTGAACAGCAAGAATCCTCTGAGTATAGGGGCAGAGACTAGTGAAGGAAGTTGGGCCATTGACAGGCCCTTGATTGTGATGACTGTACTTATGAAACTTTACTTCTGAAATTGAAACTTACCATAGTATTATAGGGTGCCTAAGTGTTACCTCCTGAGAGCCTCCTTGTTGCACAAATGTTGCACAGTTTAGAAACTTTTTGCACGGTGTTTCTAAACCAAAACTCAGCATATAAATTCATTACCTCCTCCCCAGTGTGGGACATGTCTTCCATGGGAGAGCCCCCCTGGCACTGAGGGATTACTACCAAGGACCAGCTAACAATGCAACTGGAAAAGGGGGGAAAGGGTAAAGACAAATGAGTTTATATAGCTAAGAGACTTAAAAGTGAGTCAAGAGATCATTTCAGAGGTTACACTTATGCACATCTCAGCAGGAACTCATAGACTGCCAACATAAATATTACCTCAAATAGCAGGGCTCTTAAGGGCTCTGGAGACATCCAGACACTATAGGCAGGGCAGACAGCTCAGGAGTTTGGCACTCTGCCAGTGGGCCCTACTTTGGAATATATGCTCCCCAGTGTGATAAAGTTGGAATCAGTTGTGTTTTCCCTACACATGGCTCTGCTGCCCTTCTATTTGAACCTATAGTTAGTACTAGAGTTGATAGTTATATGTCCAAGAGACTTAAATCTTTGGGATGTTCATGTGCCAGTTGGGTCCTGAATTTCAACAGACTTGTCATTCTGTCTTAATAATCACTACTGCTTCATGCAAAGAATGTAAATCATCAATTCATTTTTTACCTTTCACCATGATGGATGGATGTCTTGGTCAGCGGAGCCTTCCATTTGGTCTTCAGAATCAAAATCAAGAAACTCACTGGAAACAGATCCCTATTCAGGCCAGATGATATTTTTATACCTTGCAATGACACTCAAGGTAAAGAAATAATTTCAGCTTCCTAAATTATTTCCAATATTAATTTCAGTTTCCTAAAGTCAAATTTGCTTAATTAAATATGGAGGATGTCTTTAGTCTCCTGAAAAATTGAGTGGCTGTGTGAAAAATTATTGGCTCTAACAGGGCTTTAAGATCTTCAAAAAGCTATGCCATCCATTGCTTCCACTTGGTTGTGCTGACCTGTTCCGAGATCTGAAATCCAACTGGGCATGTTTTCATCAATCTCATTTGAGTTGTGCAAAGCTCATTATGGATTTGGGAGCAGAGAGAATGCCTATAGTATCCAAAGATATCTGATGTTCTGGCTATATCTATTTTCATAACTTGTAATTATTTTAATTGAGAAGTGGAGAAATAATTAGTATAATAAGTTTTCCTGACCATCAATATACGTGCAAACACATATAGACATATATATACTATACATATAAATGTACATATCATGTATTTTCATATACATCACACATATATAATATTATGTGATATCCATCACTTTTTCCTGCTCTTTTGCACAAATAATTGTTCTTCATGTGAATATTGCAATTGCCTCAGGTTCATATATTTATTGTAAAATGGCTGTAAGTAAAGACTCTTTGCTATCTCCCAGGGAATTTAAATGGCAAATATAGTCTGTGGGCAGGTGGAGAATATGTAGCCAATATTCACTGTGAATTTTAGGATTATAATGATTAACTTGGAGGGAGGCCTTGAATGTGAATTTCATATAATAAAACAATCAATCATTATCAATATTGGCACCAAGAAATGGAGTAACAATTTTTGTAATTAAGAAATTAATGACAGCAACAGTGAAATGAGAATGAAGTATTTTTTGTCCTCAAATATTTTGATGCATTACTTTCATGTGGATGTCAGAATTTCCTGAAGGAAACAGAGAGCTTTGTGTTTCCTGCTTTCTTTAGTCAGTGTAGTTTCCCTCAGAAAAAATAAAAATAAGTATAAAATGCTCATTCCGCACTACTTGCATTATATTGGTGAATTTCGAAGTTTGGGCCCAGTTTGTAAAGATGGTATGAGTGGTAATACCAAAACTTTTATGTATGACCAATTTATATTGAAATTGCTTGATAGGGTGCTCTTCAAGGAAATGCCAGGTACTCATGAATTCTAGTAAGATTTCTCCTGGTAGTGAAAAGAAGCTGCCCAAATAGACAACAAAAAGCAAGTGATACTTTTTTGTTCTGAAGTAGAAGACAGACTGAAACATTTTGAAAATAACAGCTTCACGTGAATAATATTTTTGACGAATTTTGCTTTTGGTAATCCAGCCACTACTTTTTGGCATTTCCCAACATATGAGTTGATTCTGCCCTGTTGATCCATATTAATGAACCTTTATTTGCTAATATTCATCTCACTTCTTCCAGTATACACAGTATGCCTCCATAAATATATATATGTTCATTTGGAACATCAAATTACCTAGAATAGTGCCGTAGAGGAATGCATAATCATTGCGATTATGTTGTACTTTTTCTGTTCCTGTCTAGTGTTTATATACCTACATCCAATGTCCAGAAATTTTAGAAGTAGGTGTGACACATCTCATTTTCATGACTGATGTTATGAGTCTATAATTTGTCTCAGTTTCCAAATGAGGACATTGAATAAATGCCTTATATATTATTCTATTTTTTGATGGAATTATTTAAAATTATTCCCTTCTTGGACATATTTTAAGAGACCTTTCATTTTTGAATAGAATGGCAATGATTTCAGAGTTTATGGCCTTTGTTTTAAACATCTGCACAGATGAATGAATCTAAAATTCTCTTTATAGAGCTGGGAATTATGAAGTAGGGCCAATTGAAGAGGACAACCTTTTCGTTTCAAATCTTTGTGAAAATTGTTACTTCTCTGCAACAGCTGAGATTGCAAAACAAAAATGAGTCAGTCAGATGTTTATTTCATGGGATACGATAATAGAAATTGCACCTGCCATGCCAGAGGCATGACTTCTTAACGAAAGCAGCTTGTTTGCACATCTAACATAAATGATGCAAGGCATTCGTGGAGAAAAGGTTTTGTGCAGGAGTCAGTTTTGACTCTAGCAGTCTTTGGCTAACTGAAGTAGAATATGCGACCTAGAGATGATGAATGATTTAATATCTAATACATATATAATAAGAGATATCATAAATAAATTGCATTCCCCAAAGTGTAAATATAGTTCACAGAAAGTCATGACATTTTAAAAAATACATGCCTTATGGAGAGACAACAGTCTGTAGAGATTATGAACATGGACTATGGAGTCAAACTCCTTGGATTGGTATCTGGTCTTTGTCACATTCTCTAGCTTTGTGACCCTGGGAAGTAACTTAGCTTCTCTGTGCCTCAATTTACTCATCTGTTAAAAAAAGAATAATGATGTCACCCATTTTAAAGTTTCATTATGAGTATTAAATGGGTTAAAACCTGGCAAGCACATAGTAAGCTCCTTATTGTCATTATTGTTATTGTTGTTAGTTAATGCTTACATCAATATATTGAAGTATAAAGCACTTGGCTCATTACTTACAGTTAGTTATGGGTGTGATAGATTGAATCATGTCTCCAGAAAAGACATGTTAATCCAGGTTCCTGTGGGCATGAATTTATTTGTAAATAGGACCTTTTGAAATGTTACTTTTAGTAAAGTGATATGAGTATAAAATGAGCAAAGGTTTTTGAGTGTAAAATAGTCATCAAAAGTGTCATGTGTAATAATTGCTGTCTTATAGACAATCATTTGATTTCCTTGATATTTTGTAAATAGGTTGATTATTTGAAAAAAAATGTTAAAAATAGATAAATACCATCATTTTTAGTTAAATATAGTTCACAGAGGAGGATCTTGTTTTTCACAAAGGATTTTCAGACGCATTATTTAAAGAATGTCAACTAGCCAGGCAATTTTTACTAAAACATAAGGCCATGTAACCAAAATGGCATTTGTGATTTCGCACAGTGAGGAAGAGGGAATTAGATAAGACTACATCACTGTGTGCCACTGTGGCAAGAACTTCGGTTTGGGATGAAAGATTTTGCAGTAATAAAGCAAATTTAATGGGCCAGTTCACTCTTTGTCAATCATGCTGTTAAATTTTACTATTGGAATACTTGTTCTCTGGGGAATTACCATCCGTTCAGTTTATTTATACTCTCTGTCCTATATATCAGCAGGATATTTTTTTTTTCCTCAGAAAGATGAAATTGCAACAGCACAGTGAATGTCAAAACAACAAAAGCAATTGTGCTTTTTTAAAAAAATAATGGAAAATACACACTTGTGCACACACACAGAGATATACACCTATGGACACACAGAAGCACATAACCAAGTCATGGGGTTCTGAGCTCTTTTTTTAAAAAAAAACTCTCCACCATAATTAACATAGTTCAATCAGATTTAAAGCAGAGATTGCTTTGGTTTATTTAATCCATTCAGCATATATTAAATTTAAACAGCGATGCTATTTAAGCAGGTATCTTAGTAGTGTCCTAGAAATACACCCACATTGTCCACATTTAATGAATCTCTCCTATATATGGACAATCTACAAAAGAATTTTATTAAAGTAATATTTAAGCTTTTGTCTGCAAAATCACCGGTCTTCTCTCACAGAAATTTCATTAATACTTTTAAACTTTGAAATATTTTTCTTTCCCCAAACTCAAAAAAAGGATGAGTAACTTATCATTATCTTTCTTTATAAATCTAGAATTTCTTCTGTATTACATGGAATATTTTTTAGTTTCTGTTTCTGCCTCTTTTGTGTTCTTTCATGTGAATTTCTTGACTGTCTAGAAAGCACAGCTTCTGTGATTAATCCTATAGTTGATAATGATTTTGCTAAAGATTTAATTTTTTTCCCTTTATTAGAGAAATTGTGGTTTTATAGAACAATCATGTGCAAAATACAGAATTCCCATCTACCACCCCACCACTAATACCTTGCATTTGTGTGGAACATTTGTTACAAATAATGATAGCACATTTTTATAATTGTCCTATTAATTTTTTATACATATTTATTTTTTATTTTTAAAGAAACTTTAGATTACATAAATATTGCATAAAAAATATAGGGGATTCCCATTTACCCCACACCTTACCTCTCCCATACTTTCCCACATTAATATCTTTTGTTAGTGTGGTACATTTGTTACAATTGATGAACACATACTGAAGCATTGCTACTAACCATGGTCTACAGTTCACATTATAGTTTACACTTGGCCCCGTACAATTTTATAGGTTTTGACAAAATGTATAATGGCCTTTATCCATCATTGCAATGTCATGCAGGACAATTCCAATGTCCCGAAAATGACCCCGTGTTACACCTATTCTTCCTAGAGAGCAGTTGTAGATATGCTCCTTTTTGGAGGATGGGCTTTGTCCATCACCATCCTTTTGTTAGTAGTCCTGGGTGAATACAACGAACTGGAGAGTAGGTGTTCCAATTCTGCTGAGATTCAGGGATCAACTGGCATATGAACAGACCTCAAGACTGGGGAATGAACAAAGGACTAAAGTAGACATTATTATTCTATTATTATTCTATTATAGACTTATTATTCTAGCAATGGAAGAACTTTTATCATTGATATAAGGGCAGTGGTTACCAGAGGTTCTGAGGGGAGCAAGAGGGAAAAATAGGTGTAACATGTACTATTAATTAAAGCCTATGGTTTAAATAGGGGTTGCTTTTTATGTAGTGCAGTTCTATGGATTTTTTACAAAATTATATTCTCTTACCATATATACAATCTAGCTTTTCCCCTTTTAATCATATTCAGATAGATATTTCTGTGCTGTTAATTGCATTCACAATGTTGTGCTACAATCACCAACATCCATTACCAAAATAGAAAGGTGAGTACAGTAACCTCTGACCCAATGAAATGGGTAAGTGAGTGTGGCTAAAGCAAAAAACATTCCACATGTTCATCATATACTTTTGTTTTATGATATTTGCAAATTTAAAATGAATGTGATATTCATCCTAGTAGAATCATTTTTGTTTAATTCCTAAAGGGGTATTCTGAGGTTTCTTGGAGATTTCATGGCAAATATAGCAATAATTTGAGACAATTTAGGTAACATCATAAGTAATTCTTTCAGGAGAAACATACCATTTTGCCTTGGGCTATAATTCAATGCAAAGGTAGGATTGTTAACAGTCAATTTTATCCTTTTTCTGTCATTATGCAGAAGAGGAGCTGGGTAAAAACATTAGTATAGGATTCAAGAGAATGGAAGTCTAACAAGGCTTTGCTACTAAATACATAAAAAATAAGGAAGTGTAGTAAAACTATTTTATGTCTACTAATACTAATAGTAGGCTTTTTGAAAAAGTTGAAATGGGATCAAAGTCACCTTCTTACCCAGAATCTCATCATCTAAAGGAAGTATCTAGAAAAGTTAATTGCTATCCTGTGTTATAAAAAGTAGTTCTCGACAATAGAGCGAAAGCTGCCAAGATCATTTTATGAGGCTAGTGTAAACTTTTTTCCCATCAATTTTTTTTTATCAAATTGTAACCTACATTTGCAGAAAAGTGCACAAATCATAAATCTATAGCTCAGTGAGTTTTCATGAAGTAGATACAACTCTGTAACTATCACCTAGATAAGTAAGAGAACACAGAAAGCTCCCAGAAAACTCTTCTTATGCTGCCTCCCAAGCCCAATCTTTTTCAAAAATAACCACTGTCCTAGCTTGTAAAACAAATATGTGCTTTGCTGGATTTGAACTTTTATGCATCAAATCATAGAGAAATTACTCCTTTCTGTCTGGCCTCTTTCAATCTACACTATTTTGTGAGATGCATCAATATAGCTGCAGTTGATATAGTTCATTCTATCTTATTATTAATTTATAGAATTCCATGATTTAAATATAGCACAATTTTATTTACCCATATTGAAGGACCTTAGATTGTCTACAGTTTGGGGCCATTATGAATAACAGCATTCCTATGAAAATACTTGTCTATATCCATTAGTGTTCCTACATATACATATTTATTGGGAGTGGATTTCCTAGGTCATACAGTATGCTTCTATTGAGGTTTAGTAGAGGATGCCATACAGTTTTCTAAAATAGTCATGCCAGATTATACTGTCAAAACCAGAGTATGGGTTCCCATTGTTCCACAACTTTATCAACCCTGGTATTGAGTTTTTTTGTTTTTCGTTTTCTTCATCACTAATGGGTAAATACTATCACATTATGTGTTAATATTTATTTCCTTGATAACTAATGAAGTTGAGTAAATTTTCATATGTATATTAGCCATTTGGATATCCTTTTTGTAAAGTACATATATATTTTGCTCATTTTTTTAATTGGGTGGAATTAGTTTTCACATTGAATTTTAGGATATATATATACATATACATATATGTAAGCACAAATAAAATAATATACTTTATTTGTAGGAATTCATATACTTTTATATGTAGAAATAAATAGAAATTATAAATATATATTCAAACACACATATTTATTCATTTGTCAGATATTTTTATTGAAAATATTTTATCTCACTATGTGATTTGCTTTGTTACTCTTTCAATGGTATCTTGTTGAAGTATTTAACTGTAACATAATCCAATTTATTATTTTCTCTTATAAATACCTTTTTTTGAATCCTGTTAAACCTTTTTGCCTGCCCAAATACATAGAGATATTCGTTTATATAACCTCTAGAAGTTTTATTGTTTTTACCTCTTTAATCTCCAATCCACATGGAATTGATTTTCTGTATGATGTGAGATAGAAGTCAATATTCATTTTTTCCTTATAGATATCCAGTTGACCTTTTATTGAAAGAAATTATCCTCTCTCCACAGTACTACAATTTCATATTTTCCATAAACAAAGTGATTTTGTATTTACTAGGTCTATTTCTGCACTCTCTATTTTGTTTCATTGGTATATTTGTCTGTTCTTCCACTAGACCCACAATAAATTCCTGTAAATTTACAATAATCCTTGAAATTTCGGTAATGTAAGTTCTCCAGCTTTGTTCTTCTTCCAAGATTGTCTTAAATATATTTGGGCTTTTGCATTTCCATATAAATTTAGAGTCTGTTTGTCAACTTCCAGAAAATATTCTGCTGAGATTTTGATTGGAATTGCATTAAATCTATGTATCAATTTCCACATAAATTATGCTTCTATCATATTTTTTATTTCGACCCATAAACATTACAAATACATGAATTTATTAACTTTTTTAGAAAAATTCTTAATGATGCTTTTATTGCATTGTATATATAAAACTTGCATGTTTTCATTATATTAATTACTAAGAATGTAATATATTTTTATCCTATTATAAATATCATTTTAAAATTTCATTTTCTATAGCTTATTGATTCTTTATGAAAATGCAGTTAATTTTACATATTGGCATTTTATCTACAAGGTGGCTGAATAATTGTTACTTATAAATCTTATTGGGAAATGGGAGTGGCTCAGCCGATAGAGCCCCCGTTTACCATGTGTGAGGCCCCGGGTTCACTTCCCAGAGCCTCCTTGTGAGGGCAGGCCGGCCCGCGCAGCCTAGTGGGCTGATGCAGCAAGCCCTCACAACAGGAAGCGGGTGTGGCTCAACCAATAGAGCCCCCATTTACCATGTGTGAGGCCCCGGGTTCACTTCCCGGGGCCTCCTTGTGAGGGCAGGCCGGCCCGCGCGGAGCGAGGGGCTGATGCAGCGGGACCTCACAGCAAGGGGAAGATAAGCAGACACGGAGAAGACACACAGCGAATGGACACAGCAAGCACAAGCAGCAAGGGGGGGATAAATAAATAAATTAATAAATCTTTAAAAAAAAAAAAATCGTATTGCTTACCTATAGATTTTTCTTTTTGGATTTTCTAGAAAAACAATTATGTCATTTATAAATAATCATTTTATTTATTCTATTTCTGTAATTTACACTTTATGAATACATTATTACTTGTTCTGTGTACAATCATATAATGTATATAATATATACATAAATACATTTTATGTATTCCTATCATTAAACATTTTGTGGATTTTTCTTGTCTTATAATATTTGTTAGGATTTCCATTGTATTCAGTACAATGTTGAGTAAAAGAAATGATAGTGAGTATCCTCATCTTATTCATAATCTCATGGGGAAATATATTGATAATTTAATATGAAGTATAATAACTGTGTCACTTTTTCAGTAGAAAACTTGATTAAATTGTGTTAGTTTCCTTCTCCTTATACATTGTTATGTGTGTTTTTTTAAGATTTATTTTTATTTATTTATTTATCCCCCCTTGCTGCTTGTGTTTGCTGTGTCCATTTGTTTTGTGTTTTTCTGTGTCTGCTTGTCTCCCTTTGTTGCATTATCTTGCTGCACCAACTCACTGGGCCATGCGGGCCATCAGCTCACCGCGCTGCGTGGGCCGTCAGCTCACTGCACCACGTGGACTGGCTTGCCTTCACCAGGAGGCCCCGGAAATTGAACCCGGGGCCTTCCATATGGTAAATGGGAGCCCAACCAATTGAGCCACAGCAGCTTTCAGCCATGAACTTTTATCACTAAATAATGTTGAACTTTATAATAGGACTTTCCTATATCTATCAAGGTGCTTATATATTTAATTTTTCTCTTTCATTCTGTTAATTCAGTGAATTTTGTTGATGGTTTAAAAATTAAAATAAGCCTTAATACCAGGAATAATGGCCAATTAATTACTATATATTTACTTTTCATATATCACTGGATTCTATTTGCTAATATGATGGTTGCAACCTTTTCATCTATGTCTATGAGAGAAATTGGTCTGTAAATTTCCTTTCCTGTAATGTCTATATCATATTTTAGTGTCAAAGCTAAACTGGTTTCATGAAATAAAATGAAATATATTCCTATTTTTTTCTCTTCTTTGTGAGAGTTTGTGTAAGATTGTTGTAATTTCTTCCTTAGATCTTTGGAAGAATTCTCCAGGGAATCATGTTTGCTTGGATATTTTATTTTGGGGTGAGCATATTAATTATAATTTCAAGTTATTTCCTATGCCTTTTAAGCTTGGTTTTCCATTTTTTTATTGTGTCAGTTTTGGTAAATTATGTTTTCTTTTCTGTTTGTATGTTTGTCCATTGTATCTAAGTCAAGGATTGGCAAACTTTTTTTCCATCCAGCAATATAGTAATTACTTTATGTTTTATGGACCATATGTTCTCTATTGCAAATATTCATCTGCCACGGTAGCACAAAAGCAGCCATAGACAATATGTAAATGAATGGGACTGTATACTAATTAAAATTTTATTTACAAAAATGAGTGGTAGGCCATATTTGGCCCATGTACTGTAGTTTGTTGACCCCTGATCTAAGTGATCTAGTATATTGCCATAGTAAAAGATGTTCAAGATTCTCTCACATTGTAGTTTTAATATTTGTTGAATCTATGAATATCACCTATTCTTGTACTATTATTAGTAATTCCTCTCTCCCTCCTTCCTTTTAAAAAATGTGTCATGTTAGAAATGTGTGTGTGTGTGTGTTTCACAAAAACAACTTTTGGCTTTGTTAAATTTTTATAACTTTTTACACTGATTTTTAATCTTCTCAATTTCAACTCTATCCTATGTCTCTTATCCCTTTTCTGTATTTGTCATTTTTTCCCTCTCTGTCCTTCAGAAAGGAAATTGTTTCCTCTATTATAATATCAAGTTTACTAACTCTTTCTTCAGCTGTTTTTTATCTTCTGGTTCATCCGTTTATTGAGGTTTTGATTTCAGTTATTGTATTTTTCAGTTCTAGAATTCCCATTTAACTTTTCTTATACACATACTAGTTCTCTTGTGAAATACTTTATCTTCTCATCTATTTTCATGAACATATTAATCATAATAATTGTAAAGTACTTGTCTAATCAATTCAATATTTGAATTATCTGACAGCTTTTATTGTCTATTTTATTTTGGCATTGCTTTCTAATGTGCTTAATAATGTTGGATTGAATTTCAGACATGCTGTATAAAAAAATTGAAGCTGTGTATGATTATATTTTATTTTTGAAATTTTTTAGGTCTTTTTTGGCAGTTAAATTAGTTGGATTAGTTAAATCTATCATGATTTGACTTAATTTGAGACTTCATTTTATTTTGTAAAGTCTGGCATATTTCTGATTTTTGTTTGTCTTAGTGTTTAGATATTTGGGGGTTCTTTCTGAGAGTCTTGAGTGTTTATCATGGACACTGCTCTTTGGTATACCTTAAAGTCCATTTTTTGTCATCCAAACTTTTTTTCTTCTCTAAATATGTGTTTGCTGAAATCTCTGCTTAGCTTGTCTACTTGTTAGCAGCCTATTTCTGCTAGATTTATTCAGCTTAGGATTCTTCATATGCCTTGAAGGTACAGCACAGAGGCTAAATTCTCTGAACTTCTCCCTGGTATCATGCCCCCTTAAATAGAGGTTGTCTTAGTATCCCTGAAACCCATTATTTGTTTTACTTCCCATAACTATTTTTTAGCTGGCATTTCTGACCTGCTTTCTTTTTTTGCTGTGTTTCTCTCTTTCTTATATTACTTCTTAGTATGTTCCTCTATTGAATTGGTAAAAGTCTTTAGAAAAAGCCAGGAGCAAAAGTTAGACTTTTCAATGAGTTTCCTTTCTCTCCAGAATCTTGGCTCTTCAGTTTTTGTTTGCTGAATTTTGCCCTAAAATTTTTCCAAATAGAACTTTTTTTTTGTAGTTTTTTAAAAACTTTATATCTATATTTTACAATTCTACTCAGAGGGAGGCTTGCTGTGCTGTACACAAGTTTCTCATAGTGAGAAGGTAAAATCCTCTTCTTAGGCTTGTTTCATTTTGATTCTCAAACTAGATAGATAATAAATAAAATTTTAGTCCCATTTTACTTATAAACATTGCTAAGTCAGTATACTTATAGACCAAGGAGAGAATAATATGGTTATCTCAACTTCTTTTTAAAATCTCAATTTTAGACACCTATTGGTGATAAAAAATCTATTACAAATTAGATAGAATAAAAATTTCTTAACTTGCTAAAGGCTATTTTAATAAAAAAATTACTATAAACATTAATTTTAGGGGAAAATTTTAGATTCATTGATGCAAGTGTCATCATTTGCAGAAGAGATAATCATAAAACAACAATAACCAGTAAGAATGCATACAAATATTTATGATTGCCAATAACAATAAAGCCTACAAATTTTCTAGGAATTGACTATTATTACACCTGGGTTTTATGGAGAAAACTTTAAAATTTAAATCCATTATGTCTTATAAAAAGTGTCTGCATAAATGGCCTAATATAAATATGTCAGTTTTCCCCAATTGATGTTTAAATTCAATATCATCCATCCCAAAAAAATCCAGTTTGATATTTTTGAGAACTCAGTAAATTTATTCTAAAGAATATATGGGAGAATAAATTTATGAATACCTCATTTATCCATAAATTAAGTCAGGATGGGTAGCTTGATCTAATACCAAGACATCAATTAAGTCATGGTAGTATCAAATCCATATTTGGAATGAATAAATAGGCCAGTGAGAGAGAATAGTATTTTCAGAGAGAGACCATGTCTCTTTTTTTAATATGGGATTTTGGATAAAAGGACATATTATATAGAGAAAAATGAAACTGCACCTTTGGCCAACATATCTCATAAATATGGAGGGCAATTGAATTAAAGAACTAAATTAGAAAGGTAAAATTATTGAATTTATAGAATTAAATATGGGAGAATATTTTTGTTACCTACAAGCAAATAAACACTTCTTAAATTAAACTTCCAAAATACAAGTGAGGATGTATGGCTTCTGATTAGGATGTAGAAAATTATAATAAGCGTCACTCCTAACCAAACAACAAGAAAAAGGCATAAAATGTTCAAAATCATAACTTTTTCTTGAATCTATCAGTGTGCTGTGGTTATAGGGGAGTCACCAGACCTGAAATCAAAGGAAAGATAGGTATGTCCAAGCAAAGAAAGGATGAAAGCAAAAGTGCAGTCCCTTTGGATAACAGCTTGACTGTCCCTCAAATTGTTAAGCATAGAGTTACCATATGATTCAGCAATTCCACTTTAAGGATGTACCCAAGAGAAATTAAAACATATGCTCACACAGAAACTTGTACACACATGTTCATAGCAGCATTATTCAAAATAGCCAAATGATAAAATGATCAATTCCCTCTTTTGAGAACTTCTTATGGGTTATCTTGAAGACTCTTTCCACTCTGACTCAGTACTTTTGGACTCCAAGCCCTTCCACCTCTTCCTCTGCCTTTATCAGTAAGTTCTAAAAAAGGCAGGAGCCTTTTAGTAGGGGCTTCCTCAGCAGTGAGAAGATCTTCCCATTTGGGCTGATCCATCTGCATCTCACAGGGTACCCTTCTGTTGGGGGTGGGTAGGAAGAAACATTAATCTAGTTGGCACCATTTTTCTCTTTATAGCCTCTTGCTTATACTATTGCAGTGACTAAAAGGTTAATTGTTATTTTCATTTTTGCTCTTTGTTTTAACTGGCTACCTCAAAACTTGGCAGCTCTGTAATATTCAGCAATAAAAAAGGAATTAAGTGTTGATTCATAATACAACACAAATGAATCTTGAAAACATTATGCTAAGTGAAAGAAATCAGTCACAAAAGCTCATGTATTCTTATTCCATGTATATGCAATGTTCAGAATAGGCAAATCTATAGTGTCAGAATGTATGTTAGGGTTTGCCTAGGGCAGGGGGACAAGGGAAGTTGAGGAATGACTGCTAATGGATACAGGTTTTATTTTTGGAGTGACAAAATGTTCTAAAATTGATTAGAATGATGGTTGCCCAACTCTGTGAAGATACTAAAAAATCATTTAATTCCTTACACTTTACATGGTATGTGAATTATATTGCAAATAAAGATATGAAAAAGAAAGCAATAGATAAGCCACAAAAATGTATATGTGAAATATTTGAATTTGTATTTAATAACTTTCCCACAAGAAAGACCACTGACCTAGATGTCTTCACTGATAAATTCTACTAAACACTTAAGAATGTGAAAATACTGATTCTACAAAAACTTTTCTGGAACATAGAAAAGACAAAAACATATCACAACTTATTATTTTAGGTCAAAATTACCCTAACACCGAAATATTCTTATGAATATTCTTATGAAGATCTATGTAATAATTGTTGTAAAAACATTAGCAAATTGAATCTCTTAAATAAAGAAGGGTAAGGCATCATGACTGAATGGAGTTCATCTTGGGGAATTCAAGCTAGATAAACACTTAAAATCATCCCATGTTATTCAGAGTACAAAAGAAAACCATATAATAATTATCTCAATAGGATCCTATAAACATTCTACAAAGTTCAACATCCAGAAAACTAGAAGTAAAAGTTCCCTGATAAAAGATACTTAGAAAATCTTATAGCTAGCAGCAAACTTAAGAGTGAAAGACTGTTGCTTTTCCCCTACGATTAGGAACATGACAAGGATATCCTCTCTTACCACTCATATTCAACATCCACTGGAGGTTCTAGCAAGTGCCATACAACGGGAAAAAGAATTAAAGGCTTGCAGACTGGAAAACATGAAATATAAATATTTCATTT
This sequence comes from Cabassous unicinctus, assembly GCA_029593785.1. Taxonomy (NCBI): domain Eukaryota; kingdom Metazoa; phylum Chordata; class Mammalia; order Cingulata; family Chlamyphoridae; genus Cabassous; species Cabassous unicinctus. Next base: position 17,966 of record JAQZBX010000450.1, on the reverse strand, counting down.
TGTACATGACATGATTACCTACATAAACAAATTCCAAAGAATCTACAAAAGTCTGCTCTAATAAGTGAAATTAGCTAGGTAGCAGCATTCAAAGCCAGTATGCAAAATTCAGTTGCATCTCTATATACTAGTAAGCGACATTTGGAAATTGAACTTAAACAGTACCATTTACAATAGTAACAAAAAACATGAAAAATTCAGTTAAAATCTCACACAACATGCACAGAATCTCAATGCTGGAAAGAAAACAACACTGAAATAAAAAACCCAAAATAAGAAAAGATGTACAGTGTGCATAAATTGGAAGACTCAATATTATTAGGATACCAATTCTTCCCAAATGGATACATTCAATAGAATACCAATCAAAACCCAGGAGGACATTTTTATAGAAATCAAGTTGATTTTAATGTTTACATGGAAAAGCAAAGTAACTAAAACAGCCAAAATAATTTTGAAAAAGAAGAAAAAGTATCATCTATAAAGGAATTAAATTAAGGAATTAGACTTCATCAAAATTTAAACTTCTCTTAGAATGACATTGTTAAGAAAGTGTTAAACATCAACCACAGACTGAAAAAAATATTTGCAAAGCATATATCTGATGAAGATGTAAAGGATATATAAATATGTTTAAAGAATACCTATACTCATTAAGATGACAACCTAGTTAAAATATGGGCAAGGCATTGGAACAAGCACTTCAGTAAGGAATAGCCAATAGCCAATTAACAAATGAAAAGATGCTCAACACCAGTCATTATGAAAATGTGAATTAAAAGTCACAATGAGGAAAGAGTAAAAACTTACTAGAATAACTAAACACACACACACATATACATGTATATACACATGTCCTTATTCACACAAACCAAAGTGTCAATGAACTATGGAACAATCAGAACTCTCCTATGTTGCTGTTGGGAATGCATGAAATATGGAAAACAGTTTGATAATTTACTTATATAGTCAAACATGTATTCACCATATAACTCAGGAGTCCTACTCCTAACTGTTTCTCCTAGAGAAATAAAAACACAAATATCACAAATGCTTTAAACATATATCTTTACTGGAAACAATCCAAATATCCATCAATTGATGGATGGATAAACAAATTGAGGTACATCTGTACAAAGCAAGTTTGCTCAGTGTAATAGTCAGCCAAAGGGGTGCTGATGCAAAATACCAGAAATCTGTTGGCTTTTATAAAGGGTATTTATTTGGGGTAGAAGCTTACAGTTACCAGGCCACAAAGCCTAAGTTACTTCCCTCACCAAAGTCTGTTGCCATGTGTTGGAGCAAGATAGCTGCTGACATCTGCCAAGGGTTCAGGCTTCCTAGGTTCCTCTCTTCCCAGGGTTTGTTTCTCTCTGGGCTCAGCTGCTCTGCTTTCTCCACAAGGCCAGCTGTAGACTTTCAGGCAAACAGCTCATCTCTCATCCTGGGGCCTCTGCCATATCTAATTGAGCCTTCTCTCTGCTCCTCTGTATACTTACTTCCCAGGCTCCAGCATTAAAACTCAAACTTCCCTTCTCTGTGGTGCAGTTTTTCTGTGAGTCCCCACCTACCAAGGGGGCAGGGATGCAACATCCTACTGGCATGGCCCAATCAAAGCCTTAATCAAGTAAAAGTGAAACCTCTGAATCCAATATAATCTAATATGCATGGAGGGACAGACCAGTTTACAAATGTAATCCAATATCTATTTTTGGAATTCATAAACAATATCAAACTGCCAAACTCAGCAATGAAAAGGAACATGCTATTGATTAATGTAACCACACAGATAATTCTAGAAAGCATTTTACTGTGTTTTATGTTTACTAACACAAATGGTCTCATATTGTGTGATTCAATTTATATGAGATTCTAGAGAAGACAAAATGATTGGGAGAGAAATCAGATTAGAGTTTGCCAGATACTGAAGATGAGGAAGGAAATTTGGCCATTGGAGATCTTTTTGAGAAGACAGAAATATTTTATTTCTTGATTGTGGTGCTTGTTACATGATTGTATGTATTTGTGTAAACTCATCAAACTGTACACTTGAAAAGTGTACACTAACTGTGTGTAAGGTATACCTCAATAAACCTGACTTTATTAAATAGATTTAAACATTTATCATTCATGCCAAACTTTTTTTCTGCATAGTAAATAGGGATAACATTATTGTTGGATTTTAATGTGGAACTTTTGTTACCCAATAATTTTATGTCCAGTCATCTTTCACAATATGAAACCAAATGAAATCCTTTTTATTTATATATGCAATGGCAAAGACTTTGTCATTCATATGTTTGACAAATTCATTCATGCATTTTGAAACATTTACTTGAAAACTGACTTCATTCATCTGAACATGAGTCAAAATACTAAGATTGTTTTTAACTTCAAAACATTTTAAAATTCTTAGATTTAAAAATTTATTTCAATTTTGTGTTATAAAGTGGATTCTTTCTCCTGTTTATATTACCTGTATATTGCCTGTGCTTGGTCATTTTTTTTCTCCCCTGTCTTTTCCCTTCAAGACATTAGGGATGAAATACCTACTGTATAAAATTTCTCACACTGTATACTTTGCACTGCAAAGTAAGCAAACTTTACTGAGTTTCATAGCCACTTTAAAATAATACCCATTACTACTGTATTTTACATCTTCCTTACAATGGTTAATCATTTATGAATAAGAAACAGTGAATCAGGATAATTATTTTACAGAATGATTGTTTAGCTTATCAAATGCAGACCTGCCTTAGAATTGCCATTTTCTTTTCCACAAAAAGTGAATGATTTCTGTCTTTGTAACCTATTTTAAATGTCTTGTCATTTTTTTAATTGGGGAAGATTAATAAATTGATATCCCAGTGTCAAATATTTATTATACCCTCTCCTAGCACTATAAAATATTTTCTTCTGGCATCACCATAACTCTATTTGGTAATGCTTTAAAAATTAGCTTAAAGTTTAACCCAGATACATAGCATAACATTCAAAAATTAGGCTAACAGTACCCAAAAATTTAATTTTTTACATTGAATTGTTTATAACATTATAATTAGGAAATCCATTGTTTAGAATAGCTAGAGACAATATTTCCTGTACCTTAAAACAAATTTACATAATAGGCATACACATTGAAAGGGATGGTAAGAAACGTGCAAATATATTTTTGTGCTTAATATTTTTTATTTGGTATAATATAAATAAGAAAAATGTACAGGTTATAAAAATACAGCTCAATACACTCACTCAAAATGAACAGAACTAAATATAGTACCCCAGTGAGTGGTTCTCAGATGGAGGGGGTGAGGTATGGAGGAGGGTAATTTTTCTCCATCTCCAAACTGGAGACGTTTCTGGGGATTATTACTGGCATCTAGTGAATAGAAGTTGGAGATCCTACCATGCACAGGGTTGCCCTCCAACAACGAATGATCTCACCCAAAATGTGAATCATGCCGAGGTTTGGAAACCCTAACCCAGATTAAGAAACAGAATATTACAACCCTTTTGGGTATCTTGTTGTTAAACCCTTTAAGTCATTACTCCTCCAAAAGTATAATTCAGTATCCCGACTTCTAACACTATTGGTTTTGCCAAATTTTTGAATTTTATATAAACAAACTGTATGTATTCTTTGTGCCTGACTTCTTTTGCTGAACATTATTTTCTGAGATTGGGATTCATTTATGTAGTTTCATGTTCCCTCACTGCTATATAGAATCCCAATATATGGTTATGTTGAATTTTATTTGAATTCTATTGTTGATTGGACATTAGCATTGTTTCCAACCTCTCCCTCCTTCCCTCCTACCATCCATCCCCGCCTTTCTGTTTTGTTTTGTTTTCCTATTATCCAGAATGCATAGTGCATATGTTATGGTCAGCAGCTTATGCATTTCTGTGGCCTAATACTGGAATTTCTGGGCCACAGTATGTGTGCCTAACGATCTGTATTAAGTATCTCTAGCAATTCTGAAGTGGTAATATCAATTTAGACTCCCACCAATAGTCAATGAGATTGACAGGTGCTCCTAATCATTGCCACACCTTTATACTTGGTTTTTTGTTGTTGATGCTATTGCTGCCTGTTTGGTTTTGTTTTTCTCATGTTATTCATTATAGTGGCTGTAATTTGCAATTCTCTGATAACTAATAAATTTGGTCACATTTTCATATTTTTATTGGTTATTTACATATTATTTTTTGGTGAAGTGGTTGTTCAAGATTTTTTATTTAGTACCCTTCTTTTATAATTGATATGTAGAAGTACTATATGTTTTTTGATATTGTGGAGCGAGTTGCCACAACAGTGTGTTGTGGGAACACAGGTTCAGGGCACAACAGAAACTTTCAGCAAATGATCCCTTTATTGTTCAAAACAAAGAGTTCAGAAAAGGCAAATCTCCTTGTTACTGATATAGTACAAAGAGTACAAAACTGCAAGGGAAGAAGTCCCATCACAGCTGGTCTCCCGGGGTGACCAAAAACTGCTTCCAGCAGGCTTTGCAGGCCCCATTCCCACTGGAGAGGGCAGACATACTATACTGTTTGAGTGTAGTTTTTATCTGCCTCGAGGGGAGGGGGCCCTGTCATTGAGATTTCCTGTTCTGATAAGCATCTGGGATTGATTGTTCCCTGGTTCCAGGTTTAAGATCTGGCAGGACCTTTTCATGTGACTTAACATTTCCCCCAGGTTGTGGACTAGCACACAATAGAAAAGGAGTTGGGGTAGCAGAGGCCAGAGGATGGCTGCTTAGTGTGTGGCTGTTACTTCCCCCATAGAAGAATGTGGGAGTAGGTTGAGGCCTGGGTGATGGCCACTTAACAGGGGTCTGTGATTTCCCTAACAGAAATGGATACACTGATAGATATAAGCATTTTGATTATATCTTCCCATTTTATCCTTACCTTTTATTTTATTAATGGTGTCTTTGAAGTTGTTAATTTCACTGTAGTCCAATCTATTGCTTCTTTTATGGTTAGCATTATTTTGGTCCTATTTATAAAATCTTGGTGATCCTAAGGTCATATAAAACCTTTATCTAAAGGCTTTCTTCCTTCCTTCCTTCCTTGCTACTTCCTTCCTTCCTTCCTTGCTACTTCCTTCCTTCCTTCCTCCCTCCCTCCCTTCCTTCCTTTCTTCCTTCCTTTATTTCTTTCTTCATTTAACATTTAGATCTATCATTATCAGGAAATGATTTTTGTAAGTAGTGTGATATACATATCAAGCACATTGTTTTTCCCTTGTGGATGTCCAAATGAACCAACTGGCTCAAGGAGTACCTTGTAGGTAAGGGACACTTATGCTGCCCCTGGGTTTTAACGAAGCAGGATGCAGCTCTTTCAGATTCCAGATGAGTCTGGCTACAGAAGTTCCAGCTGCAGTCAGCTCTGTCTGCATTTTCCAGGCCTGGAAACCAGACCATAGATTGGGAATGGGTGGATACAGAGACAGTAGTCTACTACAGCTTTGGATAAGAATGGGAAGTTTTACAAAGTGTATTTGGGAAACTTTTGCATCTTTCAGATGAAGGAAATTTCTTCTTGAGTTCCCATGTTTTAGTCAGACCAGTTCAGGTATTCCAAGTCCAAAAATATGGTCTTGGAAGGGGGCTACATAGAGGCAGAACTTGTAGCTTTCTGGGAGTTTGCTGGGTGCTTTGGGCATCTTCCTTTGCTCCTGAGTCAGGTAAGACAGGGAACTCTTACTTTTAGATTCAATGGGGTTTTGCTAGTAGTGGCCAAGGTCTTAGATAAACCTAAATTCATGTATTGAAAAGAACAACCTCTTCTTATTGAATTGCATTTGAGATTTTGTCATGAATGAAGCTACCACTTCTGGGTGTGTTTCTCAACTTTCTGTTCTGTTCCACTGGTCCATTACTCTATACTTGTACCAATATCATAGTATTTTAATCACTGCATCGTGAAGTATTGAAATCTTGTAGAGTAAGTTTTCCAATGTTGCTTTTCTTTTGCAAGTTTGACTTGACTATTTCATATCCTTTGCATTTTCATACAGATGTTAAAATCAGCTTATTGATTTCCACAGGAACCCATAGGGGTTTTAATTGGGATTGCATTGAATCCATAGTTCAATTTGGGTTGAGAGATCATTTTCTTGGCTTATATCTTTTATTAGAAGGACCTTCTTGAATTTGTAGGCCATTTAAAAAAAATCATTTATGGCATATTCTCTCATTATCTTTCAATATTTCTTTCTTCTATTCTGTCTCTTTTCTCCTTCTAGGACCCCAAAAACATAGACTAGACCTTTTCTACTCCATGTATTAAGTTCTTTTCTGTATTTTAGTTTGGGTGTTTTATATTAACCTGACTTTCTATTCATTTGTCCACTATCTTATCTTTTGTTGCTAAACCCACTTATTGAGTCCTTAGTTTCAGTTTTTGTATTTTCAGTTTCACAATTTCCATGATATTTATGAATCTATTTTTATTTTATGGTACATTTATTTCATTTATTTTCTCCCTTTTGTCTTCTATTTTATTGAACATGAAAATCATAGTTATTTTAAGATGTTTCTGTTGTCTGTTTTAAATCTTGTGTTTTGGTCACATAGTACTAAACATGCCTATAATTTTTTACTTGAATACTGGGTATTTTGTATTTATTATTTTAATCCTCATCACTTAAAACTCTGCCATTTCCTTTGCTAAACAGATGCAGTATGGATAAATCATGGACTTCAGTTAGCTTGGTTTGCACTTTTGGTAAGGTTCTGTCAAACTTTCGGTTGTTTCAGATCATAGAGTACAACTGCCATTTTCACATGGCTCTTAATACTGGTGGGCCCTGAATTATATTTGTTTCTTTAGTGCAGTGAGTCTGCCAAAGTTCTTATCTGCTTTCTGGATGGCCTCTGCAGAGGTATTTTTGTGTTTTTTTGTATTGTTTGTTTTTTGTTTTTTGTGTTTTTTTGGATTTTTGTTTATTATTGTACTACACAATTCCCAAACTGGAAAATGTCCTAAGGAAAAATCTGGCAGTGTGAAGCAGGCTCACAGGCTCAGTTCTCTTGAGGATCTTTGCTCCACATGTCTCCTTCTATGAGAATGTCCTATGAAATTGTCCAAAGATCTGCGATTTTCTCTATTTCATGGGAACAATTCTTTGCCCAGGTTAAGTCTGAATTCATAGACACTTGTTCTCTGCCCAGATTTTGCAAATGACTCTAGAGATAAAGTGGCTGTAGAACATCAGCTGACATCTCTGAAATTTCTCTGTCTCTGGAATCTTGAATCCATTAATTCTATTGCTTCAACAGCCATCAAATGCTTTTAACCATTATTTTTCAAATTTTATACAAAGTTTTAAATAGTTCTCTGGAAAAACATTGATCTGCCTTAAATTACACTGTCATATTAAGAATGGCAATGACAGCCAATGCATTTTAAACTGTTTATATTCAGAGTGCTAGAAATATTACTCCTCTGTATATTCTAACATGTTCTCAAAGCATCATTTATCTCAATATATGAGAGTGAATTAAACGTGACTGAGAAGGGGAAATTATGAGGTGCTAATAATCAAGATTTGTGACACACTAAAGTAGCACTAAGGTGAAAGGTAGAGAGGTGATAGCATTTAACACTTAGATTCCATCATTTCTCTTTTCTTATTGGACTCATCTGCATAATGTTTTAATCGCTTATGGGAAATTTTCAGGCAATATAAATTATTAATTTAAACGTATTACTTCTAAATAGTGTTCCCTGGATGCTCCTTGAAAAAAAATGATTACACAATCTCAAAATGTAAGGGATCATGCATGATACATCTAGTCTTCGAGAGTAACAATATGCTTGAATTTAATATATTGTCATTTTATATCTTGATTCCTTTCAAAATGATTATTTTGTTCATGCTGCTAATGATTCCCCTCACCACTTACTCAGGTAACCATACTTGGGATAGGGCAATACAGACATTTCAAAAGTTACTGGACACAAGATCTGAGCTGACACTGATCCCAAGCTCCAAAGTGTCATCATGTCCCCTGTTAGAATAGGTGCATATGTGGACCAGATAATAAATGGAGTCCTGACCATGGTTCAGGTCACAGTGCATGCATTCAGTCTACACACTCATCTGGTGATCATTTCCTTGCTCTCTGAATATATAATTGCGATTGTGTTGTGTCCCATGAACCAGCAGGAGGACTTGTCCTAATGAAGAAGTAGGGGAACACCCAACCAGGACTGTCTCAAACTACCCTACAATGAAGCCAGTTGAGATTCTGAGAGTCACAGAATGCCAGGGTGATCAACCCAAAGTATTTCTTAAGGGAACACACAGAGAACTGTTGCTCACTCATTATGGACAGCCAGATGGAAAGAAGTTCACTCAAGTATGTCTGCACTTATGGCAATGGCTCTTCATATTACATATTGTTGAGGAACAAAGGAGGCTAAGTGCCAAGAGCTTGGGTGTAAGTATTGGGAAGATATCTGGTTATGTGCTCTTTTTAAAAAATGAGATGACCTTGGAAACAGTTTGTGCTCAAGGTTATAGCAACCAAAGATCAAGGTGTTACAGGAGGGGATGTCTGAGAGGGAGGGCAGGGGTGGGGTCAATCTCTGATCACATAGGAAATGCTACATGTATCACACAGATGGACATACTTGAATTTTTGCACAACCTCCATGTGGTGGTTTGAAGCTAAATGTACCCCAGAAAAACATGTTCTTAAAGTTAATCCATTCCTTTGGATGTAAACTCATTGCAAGTATGATCTTTTGATGATACTACTTTGGTTAAGGTGTGACCCACGTCATTTAGGATAAGTCTTTTTTTTTTTTCTTAAAGATACTTAGATTGCATAAATGTTACATAAAAAATAAAGGGATTCCTATATGTGCCACTCCCTACCCTCCACACTTTCCAAATTAACAACATCTTTCATTAAGTGGTACATTTGCTACAGTTGATGAACACATATTAAAGCATTGCCACTAAGTGTGGATTAGTTTACATTATAGTTTAAACTCTCTCCCACACATTTTTGTAAGTTATGACAAGATATATAATGGCCTGTATCCCTCACCGCAACGTCATTCAGAACAATTCCAATGTCCCGAAAATGCCACCATATTACATCAATTTTTTTTAAAGATACTTAGGTTACATAAATGTTACATGAAAAATGTAGGTGATTCCCATATGCTCTGCTCCCAACACCTCCCACATTTTCCCACATTAACAACATCCTTCATTAGTGAGGTACATTCATTGTAATTGATGATCACATTTTGAAGCATTGCCACTAAGTGTAGATTATAGTTTACATTATAGTTTAAAGTCTCTCCTACACATTTTTGTAAGTTATGACAAGATATATAATGGCCTGTATCTGTCATTGCAATGTTATTCAGGACAATTCCCAAGTCCTGAAAATGTCCTCGCATTATAACAGTTTTCCCTCTCCCTGCCCTCAGAACTTCCAGTGGCCACTGCCTCCACATCAATGATATAATTTCTTCTATTGATAGAATCACAATAAGTCTATAGTAGAATACCAGTAAGTCTACCTATAGTTCATTCCCCAGTCCTGAGGATTCTGGGACGGTGATGTCCACTCCACCTCTAATTGAGAGGGGGTTGCAATCCATTAGGGCTGATGGATGGGACTCTTGCTTGCAGTTGTAGACTCTCTCAGTTCCTTGATATGGTAGTTGTCCATAATCCTTGTTAGTTGTCCTGGGTGAGACCAATGAACTATAGAGTAGGTGCTGCAACTCCATTGAGATTCAAGGCCCAGCTGGCACATGGACAGCCCAAAGATTTAAGTCTCTTGGACGTGCACCTACGAACTCTAGTACTAATTATAGATTCAAATAGAAGAACAGAAGAGTCATGTGTAGGGGAACCACAACTGAATCCAAGTCTGTCACCGTGGGGAGCATAAATTCCAAACTAGGGCCCACTGGCAAGGCACTAAACTCCTGAGCTATCTACCCTGACTATAGTGTCTGGATGTCTCCAGAACTCTCAGGAGCCTTGCTATTTGGGGTAGTATCTACTTTGACAGTCAATGAGATCCTGCTGAGATGTGCATAAGCATAACCTCTGGAATGACCTCCTAACTCACTTTGAAGTCACTTAGCCACATAAACTCATTTGTCTTTACCTTTTCCCCCTTTAGATCAAAATTACATGGTTGAAACTACAATGTTGGAAATGCTCTGTTGGCAATATGACAAGTGAGGGTTACTGATTTGGGGTGTTGGATGTGGAGGGCATTTGGGACAGGGCATACCTGGGGCAGGCTTTTAGGGAGAATGTGAGTGTTCATCTTACCATAGTGTGTTATATAAGTGGGTGGAGATCCACAAAATGAATGGCAAGGTGGTGGACTCCCATCCTGGGGAAGCCCACTATCTTCCTAAATAGAGTGGTGAGTCTCTTGGGAGCATGGGTGGTGCCCAATAGGGGAGAACAGACCTGTGCATCAAGCCCTCAGTGTTTTTGCAAGTAACTATGAATCTTGTCCTTCAAGGAGTGAAGATTGGCAGTTGTTATGGGTCCCAAGGGGAGGGGGAAGGAGGAATAAAATAGATGGAACAGGGGGCATTTTGTGGGTGATGGAAGTGTTCTACATGATTTTGCTATGATGGATACAGGCCATGTTAAATTACATCAAAATTTATGTAATGTAAACCATAATGTAAACCATTGACCATGGTTGGTAGCGATATTTCAATATTTGAACATCAGCTGTAACAAATGTACCATCCACATAAAAAATGCTAACAGGGGAAGGGGGAAAGGATGAGGATGTTGGGTATATGTGAGTCCCCTGTATTCAGCATATGACTGTTCTGTAACCTAAAACTTTTTTTGAAGAAAAAAATGAAAAAAGTATGACACTGGGGGAATAAACAGAAGAAATGTCACTGTACATACAGGACAACAGATCTTAAAGTGATGAAAGGCAAAATGTTAAAAAAAAATTTAAATATTTTTTCTTTAGTTCCTACTTTCCCAATTTTTTTTATTTTTAAAATTATTTTGTATTTTATTACTTATTTTTAAAACTGTAATTATTATTTCATTTTCTTATTAATTGTATTTGGCTATTTTATCAGCTTCATTTTTGAAAAAGTTTTGGATCACAGAAGGGTTTTGACTATGGCAGGGGAGGATCATTGGTGTGGGGTGTCAGTGATGGGGGGTACATGGGAGGAAGCTCACCCGGGCACACATATAAGGCATATAAATGGGTTCATATGTTCATGGGGCATTGTCACTGTGGGTGGAGATTCACACAATAACCAAAGGAATATCAAATTCCCATCCTGGAGAGCTCTGCCACATTCTCCAGTGGAACACCAAGAATCCCCTGAGTATAGGTGCAATTACTAGTGAAGGAAGATGGGCCCTTGATATTGGTGACTGTGCTTGTGAACCTTTACTCTTGAAATGGAAATTTAGCCTAGTATTATAGGGTGCCTAAGAGTTGCCTCCTGGGATCCTCCTTGTTGCTCAAATGTGGCCTCTCATTAAGGTGAACTCAGCATATAAATACATTACTCCCCCCCCCACCCCATCCCCAGTATGGAACATGACCCCTGGGAATGATCCTCCCTGGCACCAAGGGATTACTATCAAGCACCAGCTAGCAATGCAACAGGATGAGTCTTAATCCTATTACTGGAGTGCTTTATAAACTTAATGAATACAGAGAGAGAGGGAGAGGGAGAGAAAGAGAGAGATGGAAGCAAGTAACTGAAAGCAATGAGAACTGGAAGAGAAGGGGGAGAACAGCAGACACTGACATGCGGCAGAAGAGCCAAGGATCTCCAGCAGTCAGTCTTTGGGAAGAAAGCATCAACTTGATGATGCCTTGATTTGAACATTCTCACAGCCTCAAACAGTTAGCTAATACATTCCCATTATATAAAGCCATTCCATTACATGTTATCTATTTTGAGCAGCCTAAGAAACTAAAAAAGAGATTTTGGTACTGTGTGGTGCTGCTATTGCAAATATCAAAAATGTGGTAACGGTTTTGGAATTGGGTAATGGCTAGAGACTGGAAGAATTGAGATGTGCTTCATAAAAAAGACCTAGATTGCTTTGGTTGGTAGAAATATGCATGCTAAAGTTACTTCTGATGAGGCATTAGAAGAAAATGACTAATGTATTATTGGAAACTGGAAGAAGCATTATCCTTGTTTTAAAGTGGCTGAGAACTTAGCAAAATTGAATTCTGTCAAATGGAAGGCAGAATTTTCAATGACAAACATGTATGTTTAGGTTGAAGTGATTTCCAGACTAAATGTGGAAAATGCAGCCTGATTTCTCCTTGCAATTTATAGTAAAATGTGAGAAGAAAGGGATGTGCTGAGAACAGAATTCCTGGTCACAAGAAACCAGAAATGTATGGTTTAGAAAATTCTGACATTCTAGAAAGTGAGTTCCCAGAGAATACTGCTCCATGTGAGGGTTTAACTGAACATGGATCCAGTCAGCAATTTCAGTGCAAGTCAGGATCTGTGGAAAGTATTTTTGTTCAACTGTTTAGACCGCTGTGTACTACATGCCACCTTCAACTCTTTCCTTGGAATATCAGCTAAATATTCAAGTTCATCATTTACAAATTTTGTTTTCTCATAGCTGTAGGGCACAATTAGACGAAGCTTTCTGACAATTTTATAAAACTAACATTCCCTTTACTATACTTTCCAAATTCATGCTCTTAATTTCCTTCTGAATCCTCTCCAGCAAAACCTTTAATGTCCTCATTTCTACCAACATTCTGCATACAATTATTTAGGTGTTCCCTAAGACATTATATTTTTTCTCTACCACATGCTCTTCACTTCTTTCTGAGGCATCACTACTGGAGTCATTAACATCCATAAATCTACTAATGATCTGTACAAGATAATCTAGGCTTCTTCTGTCATTGCCATGCTCTTCAAAATTCTTCCAGCCAAATTCTAAGCCCCTTCCACATTTGTCTGTATTTTTTACAGTGGCATCAACTTCCAGGTCCCTAAATCTGTATTAGTTTCTTCTTGCTCCATGATCAAATTATCACAAACTTAGTAGCTTAAACAAACAAATTTATTATCTTGAATAAGAATTCTGAAATTCTGGAACTCACTGGGCTAAAATTAAAATGTCAGCAGGGCTGTGTTTTCCATGGAGGCTATAGGGGAGGCTCCATTTCCTTGCTTTTTCCAAATTCTCCCACATTCCTTGGCTCAAGGACAATTTCTTCCCTTTCAAACCCAATAATGTCAGACCCAGTCCTTCTCATGCTGCCATCTTACTGGTTCTCCCTCTTCTGCCTCCTCTTCCATTTTTAAGGGCTCTTGGGATTACATTAGACCCATCCACATAATTTGAGATAGCATCCCTACATAAAGATGAACTAATTAATTCTTCTTTGCCATGTAAACTAACATATTCACAGGTTCTGGGAATTAGGACATGGGCATATATAAGGTTTAAGTATTCTGTCTATCACGTGGTAAGAGCTCTCCTAGTGGGGAAGGCCATCTGGAAGACTCTGAAATTGCCTTCCACTTGGTTAATAAACTAAAACAATATCACATCCTGGGGAGCATATGGTGGAGATTAGTGATCACCTTAAGGATCTAAAATGATGTAGGTCTGTTGTCCTCATTATACCTTTGTTCAGTTCATCATTTTGGCCTTTGCAGAAACTGAGTGTGTGGAGGAAGTTCCTGTATGGCGCATCATGGGAACACAGGCTCAGGCACAACAGAAGCTTTCAGCAAATGACCGTTTTGTTATTTACATAGCACAAAGGGTTCAAAAGAGCTGGGGAAGAGATACCATCATGACTGGTCTCTTTGGGAAGCCAACGGCTCAAGTCAGGGTCAGTGGATGGCTGCTCTGCATGCCCCAATTCCGTTGGAGAGGAGAGACAAATTTGTGCTGCCCAAGGGCAGGTTATTTATACAACCCTTGGGGAGGGAGCCCTGCCACTGACAATTCCTACCCTGATAAGCAGCTAGGGATGCTTGTTCCCAGGTTCTGGGATTAAAGTATGTTTAGGCCTTTTCATTAGACCTAACATCTCTCCTGGGCTGCAGAATAGAAACATATCAAAATACCTGTACACAATAGAAAAGGGGGTAGGTGTATTTGAGGGCTTGGGGATGGCCACTAGTGTGTCCCTGACTTTCCCAGCAGGGTGATTCATGAAGGATAAATACAGACTATCATCAGCCTAATCAAGTAGTATCCCAGATTTCAGTTGCCATGCCAGATGTGATATCTTTGCTAGAACAGGTAAATATGGTCTCAGGTACATGGTAAGTGACCACTGATATTAATATGCATTTGTAGTTTTGTTACAGGGCTATAGTGACTCTTTTGTCTTCTATCATAATAATGTCCAAAGAGATATGGGCCATCTTGTATTCTTCAGAATATATCTATTTCATCAGTGACATTATGTGTGTTGGCCTGGACCTTCAAGAAATGATAGTTAGCAAACTGAAGGCCTTTGTAATTCAGATGTGCTCCAGTGTGTGAATGTTAAACTCTCCGATGTTTCAGGACCAACCATATACACTTTTAGGGTTCCAGTGGTGAGGGACTTTTTCAGGATATCCCAACCAAAATAAAAAACATATTATTTTATTTGCACCATCTTCCATAAAGAAGGAAGAACAATGCCTGATGATTTCTCTGAGATTTGATGTTACAATATTCCCAGGGCTACTGCTCTGTTTTACTGGATGAACAGGAGACTGCCAGATATATGTAGTACCAGAGCAAGGAAAGCCACTGCAGACTGTCCTGGCAGCAGACTCTACATTGTTAGAGTTATAAGTGATGGGGGAAAAATCTATTTGTGTGTGTGTGTGTGTGTGTTTTGTAGTTTGTAGCAAAAGATATTCATAACAGACCTTTGGGTTTCTGAAGCAAGGCCATTATTTGTCTTTTGAAAAGCAACTTCTGGCATGCTAGAGGCCATGGTAGAGATGTTATGACTCTCCATGGAATGTGGAAGCTAAGCCTTGTCAGATCATACAGTCATAATATTAAATGTGTCCAGCAATAAATCAACATAAGATGGAAGTGGTAAATTGGGTATAGAATATTAGCAGGAGCAGAGTACACAAGAAAACTTCATGAGCAAGTGGCCCTAAAACTCTTGGCACCCACAAATTTGCACAAACAGCCTTTCCTCAAATAATGGCTATGGTTTAATAGAGGACCTCCTAGGGCTTTCTGAAAATGGAGGAAAGGGCATGTACTTGGTTTACAGTAATGTCAGTGTATTATGTGGGTACAAACTGAAAATAGTTGGCAAGTGCACTACAACCTCACCAAGGAATGGATTTGTAAAACCGTGGCACAAGAAAATCTTCCAGTTGGGCAAATATTTTGGTGGTGCACCTGGTCATCCACTTTGTGTGGAAAGAAGAGTCACCTGGGTTAGAATATATACAGACCAAAGGACAATGGTCAGGAACCTGGTCAGTAAAAATGAATATAAAAAATATATATGGAGCTAAACTTACATCAGTGTCAAACAATCATACAGAGAAAAGAATAATCCAATTAACTTTTTAACACAGTAACTTGACTATATTTTATGAATATACACTAGGACATTTAAAAAAGAACTTCAAAGGAATTAATTTTACTTAGTAAGTTTAATAATAGTAGTATTTTATTGTAACTGAAACTGTAAATATACATGTAAATATATTAATATCATTAGCAACCAAGCTTTCACAAATAAGAAAATAAGAATATAATATCAAAATGTTTTAGAAAACCTATAATATTATTAATAAATTAGAATGTAAATTGTTAGCATGACCTCATGATAGGATATAGAGATATAAATATAAATACTGGTTTCTTATCTCCATCCACTGGTAGGGATTAGATGCAATATCATCTCAGTAGCATCTGGTATTCAGATTTTTCCCAAAAATAGGTTGAGAACTCCTTGGAGAAATGTTTGATTCCATGTTTAGGGCAAGGAAAGTACAGGATGAACTTGGAACATCTGTGGCAGAAAACAAGGAAGTGAGCAAATACAAATGAGGTCATGTCAAAAGGAGACAGGAGCTAGTTTGAAGAGTCTCCCAGTGTTTAAATTTGGGACAATTAGAGAATTAAAATAAGATGCTTGGTGATTAAAACATTTTTATTAAAAATATCATTTCCATATTGATATTCAAAAGAGAGAGAGGAGGTAAAGGAATGAAAGAATTAGAGAATCACTATTTTACAAATATCAGTGAGATATTTGGGAAGGGAAAAGTTAAAGCAGTTGGCAAGTGATCCAACTCCTGAATTCCTGAATACTGGAGTGGAGGGGCACTCCCTGGGAAAGAATGTGGGTGACTTAGTATAATCTCCTAATGAACATGTGAATAATTGTACATTCTGTTCAATAGAATAATGTTTGTTAGGAAGAGATCTCATTTTCTAGAGAATACTCTTAGCACAATATGCCTGGTTTAGAATTACTTATGGTGAACAAAACTAGGATCTATAGATTCTTGAAGCATAATTCCTTAGTAAATGTCATGTAAGCACCACAACCATCTAGATATATAATGAAGATGTCTCAAAACCTAGATACCCCCACCATTTGTGCGTTGAACTTTAAATCTCAGAGGCCTCATCTGTAATTCTGGGCCATAGGTGCATGCTATTATGAGAAGGACCTTTCTAAATCTCTTTATCTGTGCTTGTTGAATGATTGTATCATTGAAGTTATTAGTAAAGCTTGAGGCTAGGTAACACCTCAGGTTCATGTTTTCTGGCTCATAATTGATTCTGTTATGTTCACCAATGCGAACCAAAACAATTGAGTGCATAGTTGCTTGGGAACAAGAAAGTCATATGGACTCAAAGTATCACCTCACAGTTTTCTTACCACTTAAATGGAGAAAATGTACCTTTGAAATGGTGAAATCTGTGGGGACAATCTGACAATGTGCCTCCTAAGGTGATGCAATGTAAAGTCCACTTAGAAGTATACCTGCAAAAATGTTTAAATTGAATGTATGCAAATTGTAAGCCTAACTTCCGGCTTGCAGGAAATGTATCAACATCTTAAAGGACACCATAAAAAAATCTGACAAATCCAGAATATAGACTGTTCTACAAGAGGATAAACCTAGCCTCTTGAAAACAGTCAACATCATGAATAACAACAACAGCAAATACAAAGGACTGTTCTCAATTAAAAGAGGCTAAAAAGAATTAACAATGCTGGCTGTGTATGCGGGGGATTATAAAATACATACAAAATAATATTTTTAAAAACATAAAGAAATTATGCAATGATCCTGTTCATACTTATTTTCACCAACACCTTTCAAAGGATATGACAGAAATTCAATAAATATTTGTTGAATTAATCTCTCTTTAAGTAAGATTTGTATAATTTTAACCATTCAATTTGTGGCCTTAAATAAAGGCCAAGGGGAAAGATACAGTTTATGATTAATGTTTGGACTTGTCTGTTAAAAATTACATGAAAATAATAATTCATTTTCAATAGGCAACCCAATTATCATTTGCTAATACCTGCTTTTAAGAACTAATGAAGTGAATTAGTTCAGAACACCTAGTGTCAAAAGGTTAATACTGCATTACTAAAAAGACTGAATTAATTCAGTACATCATATGTAATCTCTACTCCTTCCCAAATATCACTTTGGTGTAGAAGATAACTAAATCTTATCTGTAATAAGTTTGGCATGCCTTGTCATAGTACATGAAATATCTTATGAATGTGTCTGATTAATCCCTTACCAAGCATAGTCATTACAGCAATATAATGAAAATATAGCAAAAAAGGGAATACAAAGGGAAAAATTATTTCTATGACCCTTTCTCACATTTTCTGTTCATAGCTAGAGCTTGTCAGAGTATCATTTTATTGCCACTTCAGATATTTGCTACCTCTTTATTTCATTAAGAGAAT
>JAQZBX010000449.1:46712-104609 GCA_029593785.1 Cabassous unicinctus | reverse complement strand
TCTCTGGGACATATATTTAACAAGTATAGTGCTAATCATAGGTTCAAATAAAAGGGGCAGAAGAGCCATGTGTAGGGAAACTCTAAACAAGTCTGTTATACTGGAGAGCATAAATTCCACTGACAGAGTGCTGAATTCCTGAGCTGTCTGCCCTGCTTACAGTTTCTGGATGTCTCTAGAGCCCCCAGGAGCCCTGCTGTTTGAGGCACTGTTTACTGTTACTAAGATTTTTGTTTTCCATCTTTCTAGAATCTAGAATAGAGTTTTCATTTTGTTGGAAGGAGAGGGTAATTATCAGGATTTGGGATCAGCTTGCCAAAATCAGCTCCTCCACTTGGTATTTCTGATACATCTCCACTTGAGAGGAGATTCTCATTGAAAATTGGCCATTAGGAAGCTGCTGCTACTAATAGGCAGGGGCCTTATCAATTATATATTTTGGGATAGAGTCAAGGCTGAGAACCGTGGTTCTATAAACCACCTAATTTTAATCTGGTAACAATTCTCAGTGGCTTGAATCTGCAGAGCACAAAACAAAGGGAAGGAATAGAATTATTAGTATAACATAGGGCATCAAAACCCTAAAACTCATTTTTTAGGCCTTATAAGTCTACTGTAATGAACAAATTATTTAGTTAAGTTTACTATATTGGTACAAAAATGATAATGTTTGGATTTTGAAACACTTTAAAACACCTCTGTCATAGATTTCTCATTTATTCAACTCTCTTAGACTGCTCCCAGCTTTGATTAAATCATAATTCCATAAATAAGTATACAAATTACCACAACCTCTGCAGAGGAATGATTTTAAAATTTATCTATTTTTGTAAAGAACCGAAACAAACCATTGGTAGAGACAATTCACTGAAAGAAAACTGTGCAAAAAAAGAAAAGAAAAAAACCCCTCATTTTAGGGTTTTGTCTTGATTCTAAGATATAGTGTATAAGAGTGGGGACAGGGATAAGGTTTAGGAACAGCCTAAACTCAGGCTTCCCAGACTCAAATCCTGGCTCTGTCCTCTATTATCCATGAGACCTAAGGCAAGTTACCTAACTTGTATGACTTGGTTTCTCAAGGGAAAATAGGGAAAACAAAAACCCCTACCTTCCATGGTCATTTTGGGGATTAAATGACTAATATGTAAAAATGGCTCATAACTGTGCTTGGCACATAGTAAATGCTATATAATTGTGAACAACTATTACCTTGAACAAGTTTCTGCATTTATATCACAATCAATATAAACCATATCTAAGCCATAGATAAGGAATCTGGATTATTTGAAGTTAAGGAGTTTTTAAGGAAATTGTATTGTTAATTATTAATATTTGGCCATGGTATTATTTTGCTAATTGATCTTTACATTTATAGGGAAATATTTAGGTTCAGCAACAAATCTCCAGGATGCATGTGGGTTTCGGGGTGCAAGTCGGTGGCTCTGTGGCATTCCCCGATTGGGAGCACCACTGTTTCACACAACTGCCCATTGTGTACTGCTTTCTATAGAAAAAAGAAGCAGCTCATAAAACATTCTTCCTTCTGACACCGTCAAGAAAGTACCCTAAAAGCTAAGCAGCAATTCTGTCCTAGGTTAAAAGAAGAATAGCAGGGATTCTCGACTCTTTTTCCCACCCTAATACACCTACCTCAACGAATAGCTCCCTAACACAGTGAGTTTGTGTGAGCGCTTCCCAAAACACACCACCTGCAATGTTCTGAGAGATATTCGGTTCTTCCTCCACTTTTCCTTCCCCTACACTCCACAATCCCAAGCTCATACTTTGAGACTCACATTAGAAGCTGTGTGTACTAATGTAGCTAGCTGGATCTCATCTGTGGTCACATAGACCTGCAGTTCTCAAAGTGTGGTCCACAGACCAATTGGAGTCCCCAAAACACTTTAGAGGAGACCATAAACTCAAAGCTATTTTCACGATATTACTAAAATGTAAGCTGCCTTTTTCACTTTGTTGACATGCATAGTGATGGTGCAAAAGCAATGGGGAGGGGAGGGTGGTTAAAAGTGCTGGAGTCTCAGCATGAATCAAGAGTGGCCCCACCCTGCAGGAGCAGACACTGTACCTTTACCATCAGGCCCTCAGTTAAAACAAACAAACAAAAGGGCAGTTTGACTTAAGGATGTTCTTGATGAAGCAGTAAAATTTAATACTTTAATGAACCCTAAACCCTTGAGTATATACCCTTTCAATATTCTGTGTGACAAGATGGGAAGTACACATAGAGTACTACTGCTTCATACTTAAGTACCACGGTTGTCGCCAGAGAAAAAACACCTGTGTAACTACTTGGCTTACAAATTGAATTAACCACTCTTTTCATGGATCACTGTTTTTACTTGAAAGAATGTCTGACAAACTATGGTTATTGTGATTTGAGTATTTGGCAGATATCTTCTTAAAAGTAAATGAGGCAAGATTATGACTTTAAGGGAAACAACTGACAGTATTTATTGCTGATGATAAAATTCAAGCTTTCTGGCAAAAATTGTAATTTTTGAAATTCATGGTGTCTACAACCATGAGCTTGACAGTTTCGCAATAGTTAAGAGCTTTTCTGAAGAGACTGATAGTGATACTATGAGTGTGATTTTTTTTTTTTTGTTAAATAATGAAATGTGCCAACATTTGGAAGAGCTGTTTAAGACAGTGAACTAATATTTTCAAAATGAGCCATGCATGATGCCACGAAAGTATCCATTTAAAGTGGAACAGAGGTAAATAAAACAACAAAGTGAAAAGTTCATTGTTGTTTGACATTCCATGCTGCAACTAGCCTTTAAGAAGAAAATTCCCTTTGTGTTTTGGTATTGTATGAAAGAAGGATTCCCAAATTATCTGAAAAGGCCATTAAAATATTCCCCCCTTTTGCAACTATATATCTGTATAAGGCCAAACTTTCTTCAGCTATTTCAGCCATAGCAACATGAGGCAGCAGACTGAAAGCAGAAGCAGATATGAGTATCTCTCTGTCTTCTATTAAGCCACACATTAAAGAGATAGGCAAAAATGTAATACAGCACCATGTCTCACTGATTTTTTTGTTTGTGAAAACTATAGTTATTTTCATAAATATGTGCTATTTGTGGTAAAACATTATATGTTTATTACTGTCATTTTAAAATAGATAAAATATGTTTTACAAATTTCTTAGCTTTGTCTTCTATTTTGGTAAACATTATTAGATATAATACACATAAATCAAAGCTCTTTTGGGGGGTCCTCAATGTTTGAGAGTGTAATGGGGTCCTAAGAACAAAACATTTGAGAACCACTGATATCTTAGAGGAGTGACAGGCTGCCCAGTCCAGGCTTCAAGGTCCCGGCAGATGGGCCACTGGCTTCTCTCAGTGATACGCACCTTAGGTAGCAGTTCCCAATTGGGAAAAAGCTCAACTGAGCTTGTCCCTCACTACCCCTTCTGATCTTTATGTCTCTACAAGCTGTTCTCTAATTCATTCAAAATGGAAAGGATTTTAAACAAGTGCTGGTCTAATTTTAGATGAAAGTGAAATGTCAATTAAGAAGTCTAAATTAGCTCTAGCCACTAAATTAGCTTTTTCTACCTTGCAAAGCAGCAGACAGTTTAGGGCAGCACAGAGAAAGATGACTGAGCTGACATTTCTGTATGCCAGTTTTGCTGACCTGCATTTTCTTACAAGGGGAAAAAGTAGTTTGAGCAGTAGAAATATCCTTTCCTTAAGAAAAAAAAAAGAAAAGAAAAGAAAAGTGGAACACCTACTTTGCTCACAGCTTTTCTTCTATTTTTACTATCCCTTATTTCCAGAATTATAAGAATTCATGATTGAAGCTAGTAGCTATAAAAGTAACTTAGTTTGGACTTACTAGGTTTTTATAAAGTACAAACAAAGTTGTGTGGATATTTCATAAAACTTACTAATTTTATTAGAAAATCACAGCAAATAAATACATAATTATATTTGTTACTTGGCAAGAATTTGTTATTTCTTCTTCTCTTATCCCTAAACATTGCTGTGGCATTACTCATGACATTGAGATGAGATTATTTGTTCATCTCTCAAGTGATCTTGGATCTAAAAGGGAAAGAATGATACTGTAACTTTTTTTGGATTCCCAACACTTCAGCAGAGTGTAGAAGGTCAATCAGTATTTTATGTTTTGAATAAATGAGTGAATTAGTCAGTCAATAGTAAACATAATTGATTACCTGTCAGTGTGAAATAGCAAGTTATTTAAATATCACACTATTTTCATACCCATTAAATTTTAACAACTTGGCCATATTTTTAATATTTTGGCACTCTAGGATAGAGGAAAGAGAGTAATAAACTACGTATATCAAGTACATCCCTTATACAATTACGGATTATATGGAAATGCTATCTCCAATTTCTGAAAAATCTTTAGTGAGGTCTAGTGAAATTAGGGTAATGAAAATAATATTGGATTTTTTATGAATATAGACCACTTTCAATAAATGCATGTGAAAGTACCTCTTAATTTATTCTAGTTCTAGTCCCTCTAAAATTCTTATTACCTTAATTTACATTACTGAATACTCAAGAACGTTTTGGTTTTTCATCTGTGTCCTGGGATCACCTACTTTTGCATTTACTTTTAAAATAAAATAATTTAATGCCTAGTTTGGGAAAAAAGCCTAAAAAAAAAACAAAACAACAACACACAATGATAATGCTGCTAAGTTATAGGACTTTCTTAAAAAAAATTGTTTTCCTTTTTTTTAATTTTCTCTGTCTAATTTAGAAGTGTGTGCATGTGTATTTGTGTGCCTAAATAAGGATTCATTTTAGAAATCTGGCTGCATCCATTATGGTATTTCTATTTAGATCCATCAGTTTAGAACCTAGTTTTTTGATACTTGTCATGGGGTCGGTAACCATAATCATCTTATCCTCTTTCAGACAGTATTTACAAATATGAGTCTCCTCCCTTTTGAAGAGTATAGAACTGAACTGCAACTCTGGAAGCAAAGTCTCAGAACCATACCCCAACCATGGCTATGTCATCTATGATAACTTTACCAGCATCTTCTTGCTACTCCCATCTCACTAGCCAGCTACTTCTTAAATTTCTGGAAAGGAATGGTGGGAAACAACTTTACATAAAATCACTTTGCAATTGTGGGGGCTTCTTTTCATCAGGAACGTTGAGAACATTTCAAACCTATTTTACAGGTAAATAGAGAAAGCATAGAGAACCCAGAGGCAACATTAGCAAGGAATGTCAATACATTACTAACAAAGACAAGAGTCAAAGTCTAGCTGAATTATATTCTTTTTTATATCCCAGTAAGAGATATTGTTTCTCCTGTGCCTTTTAAGAATTGTCATTTTATCTGATATAAGTGCAAGAATATCAACAACATATATGTAAATTATCAAACAAATCGATAAAAAACACCCATGAACCCACCACCCAGATTAAGAACTAGAACTATTCGATGCCTGTACACTTATCTGTGTCCTCCTCCTTGGCTTATCTGCTTTTCTGTACCCTTCCCCTCCTCCAAAGATAAACCTCCATTCTGAATTTTATCACCCGTTGCTAAAATAGCTCTCTCACATTTATTAATGTGTATTCCTAAATATATGTTGCTTGGTTTTACTAAATGACTTTAACTTCATAGGGGATTCAATACCTTACCATTAAAATTAAGAAAAAACAGACCCAAGGGGCTACTTTAAAAACTTTTTACATTATTGATTTTCCAAACATACCAGTTAAAGATTGCATTTATTGTAGAATTTCAGTGGGTAAACTGAGTATTGTAATAGATTAATAACAAACTAGCTACTTTTGTAAAACTCATTTTTAGTATATATAAGGATAGGCCAAAATAACCATAATCTTGGATGTCTTGACTGTTTTGCTTTATACTGATAAAAATAATGGTATGCTAGCACCTTTGTGAAATTTTTTTAGTTCAAATGATTGTTCATTTCCTTAAAATAGGAAAATAGAATGGAAAAGTGGCTCAAAGATAAGTATTTTTAAAGGGTTTGATATATAGATTTTACCACATAGTTTCCCAGGATATAAGGGCATTTTCACACTACCATGTGCAACTTATGAGATTCTTTGTTGCTTGGCAGATTTACCTGCTGCCAAGTATAGCAGTTTGGCATTATTTATGAATTCCAAAAATAAATATTGGATTATGTTTGTGAACTGGTCTTTTCCTCTGGGCGTATTAGATTATATTGGATTCAGAGGTTTCGCTTTTACTTGATTAAGTAGATTAAGGCTTTGATTGGGCCATGTCAGTAGGACATTGAGTCCCTGCTCCCTTGGTGGGCGAGGACTCACAGAGAAGGGAGGTTGGAGTTCTTGAGCTGGAGCCCTAGGAAGTAAACACACAGAGGAGCTTGGTTGTGAGGAAAGAGAGAAGGCCCTGGGAAAAGAAATGAGCTGTTCGCCTGACAGTTCACAGCTGGCCTTGTGGAGAGAACGAAGCAGCTGAGCCTGGAGAGAATGAAGCCCCTGGGAGAGAGACAAAGCCTAGAGAGCCTGACCATGGAGCCTTAAGAGGAAGGCTGATCGTAGGCAGCCATGTTGCTCCAACATGTGGCAACAGACTTTGGTGAGGGACGTAACTTATGCTTTATGGTAACTGTAAGCTTCTACCCCAAATAAATACCCTCTATAAAAGCCAACAGATTTCCGGTATTTGGCATTAGCACCCCTTTTGCTGACTAATATACCAAGTTTTTTGTTTTTTGGGTTTTTTTGAATCTAGGTAGATTAAAAACAATGAGCTCTTCAAACTTCTATTTTTATTTCTAAATGATATATTTCTATTTTCATTTTGGATTTTCTCTTTTTATTCTTAAAAATCTATGAACTATAAGTATATTAAGTTGGGTGATAATTCTATAATATGTCATTTTTCTTTTAACTTTATTTGTTAATATTTTTCATTTTGTTTATTGAAAATTTTACTTTTTGTTTATTGACATTTTTTTTAGAGTTGTCAGAATACAGATCTTTCCACAGGCAATTTATTTGCTTCCTGTAAATCTGAGAGAGCAAATTCACATTTGGAGTATAAATGGTTTCATATACTTTTAATTTTTAAGCTTTTTACTTTTAATTGTTATATTCTTTGAATCAATAGTAATTGTAATAATAATAATGCCATGGCTTTTAGGTATCTTTGTGCCAGACAAATTTCTAGTCACCTTACATATTTACTTATTTACTTCTCCCAATGTCTCTATAGCAGTGGACTCTATCATTATCTCTTTTATAGCTGGGAAAAATGAAGCCCAGAGGGACTAAGTAACTTGCACTGAGAATATTAAATTGGAAGCAGTCAGTGCTTAATCACTATAGTATAGTGCTCCTCTAACTTATTTTTAATTTTATTCCATCTTGCATTTACTCTGGTAAATGATTTTAATTGCAGATCTAAATAATTATTATTTTTCAGAGAATTAGATGTCTCCCAAGCTGATTTATTTCATCAATTAAGTTTTTATGCATTCTGGATTCTTTTTAGGAATAATTGATTCTAGCTATACATTTGTCTTTCCTTGCCCCTGTATAATATTGATTTGGTCTTTTTACCTCAATATTGTGTCTTAACATATTAACTTGTATTTCTCTTCTTCAAAATTATTTTAGCTATTCTTATCTATTTATTTTATGAGATAAATGAAATACTTTTTAGTTCAAAAAGGAAAACAAAACAAAATACCTTACTGGAATTTTGATGAACATTACACTAAATTTATAAATTAATTTGGAAACAAATTGGCATTAAAATATTTTCTCTGTTATAACCCTTTATTAGTAAATTCTGATATCTATCAATACATGTCTTCATTTTGGTCATATACATTCCTTGTTAAAATATTACTGTGTGCAATAGTTTTGTTGTCATTATGAATGTGATTTTGCAGCCATTTTTCCTGTATTTGAAAAGTTGTGGATTTACAGAACAATCATACATAAAATGCAGGATTCCCATATACCACTCCACCACCACCTTGCATTGGTGTGGGGCATTTGTTACAATTCATGATAGCACTTTTTTTAATTGTACTATTTTTTTAAACAGTAACTTTGTTACAATTAATGAAAAAATATTGAAATATTACCATTAACTATCATCCGTAGTTTACATTAGGTGTGTTTTGTTTCTATATACCCCCTATTATTAACACATTGTATTAGTGTCATACATTTGTTATAATTCATGAAAAAATATTCTTATTCCTGGACTATTAACTATAGACCATCATCTAACAGGGTTCATTGTGTTGTATAGTCCTATGTTTTATTTTTTAATTTTATTCTAGTAACATATATGACCTAAAGTTTCTCTTTTACCACATTCACTGATATGTCAGTGCTGTTAATTACACTCAATAATGTGCTGCCATAACCAACTTCCATTTCCAAACCTTCACAATCAACCTGAATTGAAATTCTGTACATATTAAGCATCAACCCACCCACCCCCATTAATAGTACAATTATAAAACTGTGCTATTATCAATTGTAATGGATGTCCCAGCCTTATATATTTTGGGTTTAGGAATAATACAAGTGAGTGCTATTGATTTTTTTAAAAATAATCTTTGGCTTATATAAATAAGTCTCTATTTCTAATTTGTAAATAATGACTTTTTTGTCAGCTTTTTCATTGCTTTATATTTCTTATTTTTGTTTCCCACTTATTAAATTGGCTAGAATTTTTAAAAAATTAAATAATATTGCTTATAGCAAATTCTAAGCATGTTAAAATATTTTAAATAAAAATACAAATTTGGAGGCATATACCATGGAATTATATTTGGCTATATTTATTCAATGTAAGCTCTATATTTCAAGGAGAAACGGGTTTGTACAGTTGAACATTGGCATTGGCTTTTCTACAACCAAACTGGCCTGTCCAAGCTAGAGTTTCCAAGAAAAACTGCTGTGGAATTTATCTGCTCCATTGCAGCAAAGAGAGTTATTCTGAAACTCTAATTGCTGTCATCCACATAAAGGAAATAACACAAGGGGGGTATTATTAAAACTCTCTACTTCAAATGAAACTCTCTGGTATGATTTCTATATTTAGCTCATTCTAGCTACGATTGTACTGTACAACTAATAGAGACTAGGAGAAGAGGAAACACTGTGCCAAGGATGAACTAAATATAATTTTTCATATTTCTACTCCTATTTTTTCAAACAACTCACTTATTTTCCTTTTAATCAACTATACTTATTTATGTCTCATCTGTATTTCATTAACAATCAAGTCTTTCATATTCTTTGTCAAGCCCCTCACATTTTATAATAGCACCTAAAAAGATAAAAATGAACAAATAATTAAATTGAAAATGAAACCTGCACAAAGGTATAATCTTCAAAGTCACAGTCAGTGGCCCCTCATTGTAATACATTTTAGATCATTCATGTTGGTAGGGCTACCATATAACATTCTGATGGGTTCAAATAATCTAATATAAATGTCTATAAGAGTGACTGTTTCTGTGACAAAACATTTTATCCCTCTATTACTGCTTTTCTAGCCACACACACACACACACACACACACACACACACACAGAGTAAAGAAAAGAAAAGAAAAGAAAATTACATTTTGGGTTTGTTTCTTTGGGAAAACAATTGTAAGGTGGTTTCCACAAGATATGTTACTGGTAAGATGATAAATGAGGGAAACAAAACAATATTAAGAACAAAGTCTTTGATTTTAGACAGATCAATGTTTACAACCTTGGTCCAGCACTAGCTAGCTTTGTGACATTGGACAATCTACTTATTTTTTCCCTAAGTCTTGCTTTCTTCATATATAAAATTGGGTTGATAATAACAGTACCTATGACATAGGGTTATTATGAGATAATATAGATAGCAGTTTCTGGTTCCATAAATATCAGTTGCCATGATGATGGTGGTGATGATGATGATGATGACAATTATGTTTTTTATGTTCATTTGGAAGGGCTTTCTTAAAATGAGACTCCTCTTAGAGAGTTTGTATTTCATAACCTTCATATTTGTATGCACCTTATACAAATGTGTTCTATAGGGACATGACATCAATGTACCAATTACCTAATTTAATTGAAATAAATCACAAAGAGCAGGATATTATAGAGAAAGGTCAGAATTGTAGGACAGGAAATAGAAATTTTGGATGTTAATTTGCCAAGTCCCAACTGTTCAAGCCTCCGTTTCTACATCTATCAAAAGGGAACAATAACAGTTGTCTTTCCTATTTTACATGATATATGTTACTGTTAAGATCAACTGCAGAAATGGGTATGAAATGTATAAATCTATAAAATGCTATTTGAATTTTTTTTTTTTAAATATGGAGATGGAAGTCCATTTCATGATATTGTGGAAGCAGCTATGTGTTTTAAGAACTGATTCCAAAATGCTGACATATTTAAATAAATCCAACTATAAAATTCATATTATGTATAGTGCTGAAATTCCAAAATTTTGCAAAGTTAACTCTAACCAGAATGGTTTTTATAATTTTATCACTTGATAATCATAACTTTTGCTTATTAAAATTGGACATCAGAAAAAAACTGATTGCCAGGTTTTATGCCCTCTATATATTCATTATGTAAATTGCCAAATTCTGCTGAAATAAAATGATCCATTATATATCTGTATGATTTACTTTTCTACCAGTTTGGCAAATTCTGCTGAAATATAATGATCCATTTTATATATATGATTTACTTATTCACTGCCCTGTAAATGATATTTCCCAATGTATCATACAACTGAGGGAAGCTTTCATCACTAAAACAGAAGAGAGAATGGTGAACACAATCACCCAAACAGATAAAGATCTCTGCTTGATTTTTAATCTGACCAAGTGTGCCCTCCTAAATAGCTCCCCCAACTATTATTTTAAAATCATAACTTTATAACTTTCTATGAAATAAAATATACTCATTTTACGACTACGTTTATACTATCCTCAAGGAGGTAGATTATTTAGGGTGAGAGATAGCATTCCCTTAACTGAAAGCGTCTTCTTTCCCAGGCTCATTCCATTCCTGTTAATGAAATGCGTGACAACTGTTGTGTCAGGGAATTAATGATACCCAATAAGTAAAGAATGGGAATCTTGAGTAGATGAATTATGCCTGTTCTTCAGTTCTTTCAAAGAGGAAAATTGAAAGATCCCATAGCATTACACTTATTATGATACTAAAACTATGGGAATTTGATCAGATAAAAGAAATGTTAAATGAAATCCTCTGTCTAAACACTCATGTCAAGAAAGGCAATTTTAGTTATGCAGTGGTGTAGCATTTTGTTTTTTCTGCAATAAAGCCATCAGATCAATAAAAAATTATGTAGCAGATTATTATTACACTGTGCTCACCATAGCTCTAATCGTAAATAATACAGCAGTTATCCTGGTTATATTAATTATAATTAGAATGCAGATAATGCAGACGGTCTTTTATTACTAGAGCCAAATCAATTTTCCAGTGTTATTCAATGCAAGGTCACACAAAGTTGTGAGAGCTTTTAGACTTCTTATGAAATGGCCTGCCTGCCTGTGTGAGAGAGGGTTTGGCTCAGCTGTGCAAGACACATTGACTGGGAAGAGCACTGAAATAATTACAGCCATGAACCCTTGCCTATGATGGCAGAATTTCATTTTATAAAGCAAGCATAGCCATAATCCACCCTCCTTTATGGTAGGAAGCCTCATAAATCGTTCAGAAGAGACCAAGTCTTGTGTTTAGTGGTAAAGAGGAAATCAAAATGGACTCGTTTGCCTTGTTCATTTCTCCTCATTGCCTTTTTGTTCTGTACCTTGGCATCATAATTTTGAAAGTCATTCCATGTATAATCATCTTATAATGATTGAGGGAAACCACAGAACAGTAAACTAATACATTAGGTGGTCATTGTGAGTAGATAGCATAAAGGCTGATTTTAACACACTGTAATATTAGGACTTTTATTAAACTGGGGTTTGATCAAGATGAGGGCATGGAATGAGAAGAAAGCAAGAGAATGAGGGAGAGGTTAAATTCTGAAAAAATCATTTTACAGGTACCTTTACCATGGTCAAGGGAAAATATAAGATCCAGCTCCAAGCTTATGGAGCCAAAGTCGGTGGTTCAGAATAGACCCATATACATAGGTACCAAAAAGCAGTTGAATGGTAATTCTAGAACCTCTGCTTAAGCAACTCCAGTGGTGATGGATTAGAAGCTCCTGTGTTCCTGACATTTCCACCTGGCAAAATCTCCCTCAGGTGGTGGAGCCAAGGTCCAGCAGGGTTACCCACTCACGTGAGGTCAGGCAGATAGCCACAGAGTGCAATAATAGAACTTCTAGAGAGTGTGTCAAAGTATCAGTTGGAAAGCTCATGATTGGCATAAAGGCGTAGGTGTTCATAGGCTTTTAATCACCCTGCTCTAATGTATCTAATGTACCTCTGGGACCACTGTGGTCCATGAGCCAGCCATGTTTGACCTCTAGTTAGAAAGACTGGTCTGTTTGGTTGAGAATTAGCAAAGTCAGTGTACCCAAGACATGAGAAAAATTTCTTCTGCGAATTTGACCAAACCAATAGCATTACCAGGAGTGATATCAGTCAAGGTGGGAAATAGGGAAGGAATTCTGAAGACCAGAGTCAAGAGGGGATAGTCGTATGGGGAGCCAGACTGAGAGCCAGGAATCTACTCAAGAACAGTAGGCGTTGTGGATAAAGATCAAGCTTTAATACTCTGGAGAACCCCTTTTGAAGTCCTGGCCATGGACATAGACCTCAGTAAGGGC
The DNA here is from genome assembly GCA_029593785.1 of Cabassous unicinctus. NCBI lineage: Eukaryota > Metazoa > Chordata > Mammalia > Cingulata > Chlamyphoridae > Cabassous > Cabassous unicinctus. The sequence continues at coordinate 91,799 of JAQZBX010000449.1, read as the reverse complement.
TGGGGGATCAGCTTGAGCAGTAATCTCTTACTGTCTACAGAGAAGGAAGGGACTGCTCCAGACCTGTCAGGAAATCCAAACCTTTGTTGATAAAGGTAGGTGGGGGACATAAGCAGCCAAGTTTGGCAACAGGAGGAAGTTTTAAATGTTAGATCATTAAAACTTGCAGCATTTAATTATTAGTAATAATAAACACCCTGGCTACATTCATTAAGCTTATGAGCTGCACACTCTCTTAAGCACTTTACATTTTCTGTTTCTTATTAGCTTTTTTGTTTTTGTTTTGTTTTCATCACCTTCTTTGAGGAACTAGGTGCTTTTACTCTTTGCATTCTACAGATGTGAAAACTAAGGCTTTCTAAAGTCACACAGTTATCAACAGGCAAAGCCAGAATTCTAACACAGGATTTTTCTGGCCTGAGATGCCAACTCTGAACCCTTAAAAAAATGCTACCTCCGGACCAGCAAAACACAGAGGTCTAAATTATACGGTGGAAGTTATTGCATCATTTTATTTTATTTTATTTTATTTATTTATTTTTTAAGATTTATTTATTTATTTATTTATTTATCCCCCCTTGCTGCTTGTGTTTGCTGTGTCCATTTGCTGTGTGTTTTCTCTGTGTCTGCTTATCTCCCCCTTGCTGCGAGGTCTTGCTGCATCAGCCCACCGCGCCGCGCGGGCCAGCCTGCCCTCACAAGGAGGCCCCGGGAAGCGAACCCGGGGCCTCCCATATGGTAAACGGGAGCTCTATCCATTGAGCCACACCCGCTTCCTATTGCATCATTTTAGACTTCTCACTAAGGTAGTATGTGTTCTCAGAATCTGGGACTTGGTAAAGGGAAGGTCTCTTGCTTTTTATTGTTACTGTTGATGTTTGCTTTTTATATTACATCTTTTGTTGTTTAGAAGTGGATTTTTAACTTTTTCGTTTTGAAATAACCTGAAATACTTCAGGACAGTTGCAAAAATAATAGAAACCCTATACAGGGTTCCAACATACCCCATATCCCATAAGACCCAGATCCACCAATTTTAACGTTTTACCAAGTCTGCTGTATCATTCTATCTATTGACTTATCTATCTATTTATCCATCTATTTTCTGAACATTAGAGAGTGGGTGGCACACATAATACTGCTTGCACACATTATACTTCCATGTACATTTCCTATGAACAAGGATTTCACTTAGGTAACCACCTTAAGTGCCATTATCAAGTTTAAGAAATTTAACGTTGGTATAAATTTTACAGCCTATATTCCAATTTTTTATGTTTGAATAATGCTTTTTTAATATTTTTTAAATTTTTTTAATTTTTATTTTTTTTAGGAGGTACCTGGGATTGAACCCAGGACCTTGTATATGGGAAGCAGGCACTCAACCACTGAGCTACATCCGTTCCCCAATGAGAGTTGGGGTTTTTTTGTTCTGTTTTGTTTTGTTTTGTTTTTGTCTGTTTGTTTGTTTTTAGGAGGTACTGGGGATCAAACCCAGGACATTATACATGGGAAGCACGTGCTCAACAACTTAGCTACATTCACTCCCCAATAATGTTCTTTTGAAACTTTCTCCTCTGTTCTTACATCCCATCCAGTATCATGTATTGCATATAATTGTCATTATCTCCATAATTTCTCTCTTTTTTCAACTGTGGAAACATATACAGAATATAAAACTTCCTGTTTTAGTTTGCTGAAGGCTGCCAAGGTAATATACCAGATATGGTTTAGCTTTTACAATGGGGATTTATTACACAAACTTAATTTCTGAGGCTGAGAACAATGACCAAAGTAAGGCATCAGACAAAGCTTTCTTCCCGAAGACACAGCTGCTGGCGATCCTGGACTCCTGTCACATGACAGGCACAATGATGGTGTCTGCTGTCTCTCCCTGTTCCTCCAGGTCTTCTTCCTTTCAGGTTCTGGCTTCCTCCACCTTTCTGTCTGCTCCTGTGGCTTTGTCTTTCCCAGGTTCTGTTGATTTCAGCATCTGGCTTCCAGGACCTTCTCTCTAAGCTTCTGGGTGGATGGTTCTTTCTATGTCTGCAGACCCCACTCTCCGTATTCATCCTGTTTCTAAAGGACTCTTGTAAGAGAATTAAGACCCACCCTTGGTCATGCCCTACTCAAGAAATCTAATAAAAAAGCCCTTAACTGAAGTAATCTAATCAAAGGTTCCCACCTGCAATAGGTTCACACCCACAGGAATGGATTAATTTAAGATCATAATTTTCTGGGGTCCATAAAACCCTCAAACTATCACACTTCCCATGGCAAGGATGCCATTCAGTGAGATTAATCACACTCAACACCACCCGTTACTAGAGCTTTCCCTTCACTCTAAACAGAAACTCTATACCCATTTTGCATTAAGTCCCCTTTCCCTCTACCCCCAGGCCTGGTACTACTTTTGGTTTCTATGAGTTTTCCTATTCTCTCATTTTTGTGTGTGTGGTTAACATGGGGCTTAAATTTAACACCCTAAATCTATAACATTCTCATTTGCTTTGATACCAATTGAATAACTTCAGTCGTATGTATATCCCTCAGTCTCCCCATCTTTATGTAGTTCTTGTCACAAATTACATATTTATAAATTATGAGTACAAAACCATTAATTTTTCATTACATTTAATTAATTTGCCTTTTAGATCCCGTAAGAGGTAAAAAGTGGAGTTATAAATTTAAAAATACAATAGTACCAGTATTTATATTTACCCAGGCATTATCTTTATGGAAGATTGTTACTTCTTCATGTGGCCACAGTCAACTGATAGTGTCCTTTCCTTTCACCCTGCAGAATTCCCTTTAACATTTCTTGTAGGTCTAGTCTAGCCAGCTTTTGTTTATCTAAGAATTTCTTAATCTCACCATTTATGAAAGATAGTTTTTCCACATATAGAATTGTTGGAGGGCATTTTTTTCCCTTTCAGCACTTTATCTTCCCACTTCCTTCTTTCCTCCATGCTTTCTAATGAGAAACTGACACTTAATCTTATCAAGTCGCTCTTGTGGCACTTTGCTTCTCTTGTGTGACTTTCAGAATTCTCTCTTTATCTTTGGCATTTGACGGTTTGATTATAAAATGGTGTACTGTGGACCTATTTGAGTTTATACTATTTGGAGTTCATTTAGCATCTTGGATGTGTATATTCATGTGTTTCATTAAGTTTGAGAAGTTTTCAGCCATTTCTTTGACTATTCTCTCTCTCTCTTTTTCTTTTAAGATTTTCTTTCTTTTTCTCTCTCTCCCCTCCCTCTCTCCCTCCCTCCCTCCCTCCCTCCTTCCCTTCCTCCTTCCCTCCTTCTCCTTCCCCTTCCCCCTCCCTCCCTCTCCTCCCCCAGATGGTTCTCTTGTCTGCTCATTGTTTTGCTCACCAGGAACCGAACCTGGAACCTCCCACATGGAAGGCAAGTACCCAATGGTCTGAGCCACATCTGCTCCCACAGGTTGCAGCATCTGCTGGCTTGTGGCATCTGCTTGTTTAGGCGTCTGCTCGTTGTGGCAATGTGGCGTCTAGCTTGTTGCGGCAGGTGCGGTGTCTAACTGGTTGTGGCGGGTGCAGTGTCTGCTCGTCTTCTTTAGGTTGTACTGGGACACGAACCCGGGACCTCCCATGTGGTAGGCAGGTGCCCAACTGGTTGAGCCACATCCACTTCCCTGACTATTCTCTTTCTTCTTCTTCTGGGATTCCCATAGTGTGTATATTGGTATGTTTGATAGTGCGCTATAAGTTCCTCAGTCTCTGTTCACTTTTTTTCATTCTTTCTTCTTTCTGCTCCTCAGACTGGATGATTTCAATTGTCTTATCTTCAGGTTCATTGATCCTTTCTTCTGCTATCTCCTATCTGCTGTTGAAATCTTCTAGGGAATTTTTTATTTCTGCTACTGTGGTCTTTGGCTCTGTTTGATTCCTTTTCATAATTTCCACCTCTCTATTGATAGTCTCTTTGTTCATCTCTTATTTTCCTGATATCCTTTAGTTCTTTGTGCATGTTTTCTTTAGCTCTTTGAGAATATTTAGGACCATTTTTTTAAGTCTTTGTCTGGTATGTACCAGGTATGATCTTCTTCACTGATGGTTTCTAATGCTTTAATTTTCTCCTTTGCCTGGGCCATTTCTTCCTGTTTTGTTTTTGTTTGTTTGTTTGTTTTTTTCTGTTTATTTTGTATTCTTGTGTTGATGCCTGGGCACTTTGATATTTAATGTGTTATTTCTGGAATTTAGACTCTGAGACATCTGTTCCTTAAGCATATATACAGCCAGTGTTAGGACAGAACTTTCCTTATTACCAGAAGCAAATAGGAAAAAAAGAAACCAGTCTTTGCAGATTGACCTATTTGTTAAGTTTTTTCCTTCAGAGTTTAAACATATGGTTTAAAAAATAGCTCAAGACAAAAATGTAGTGGCCTTCTTGGTGCTTTCTGGACATGTATCTTGTCTTGGGCATGAGCATTCGTGCCTAGGAATTCCCCTGTTACACAGATATGAATGCCCCTCTTCCCTGGGATACCGTCTCCTCAGTATGCTAGGCACTGTAATATACGTCCTTAGCCAGCAGTCCCTTGGCCCAAGCAGCCATTTGTTATCCCATAGTTTTCTTCAGGAGAAATCTGTAACCTGCGTTCTCTGTGCAGAAAAAGTTCAGGTACAACACATCCCTCAGGCCACCAAAAGACAGATTGGGCCAGACATACATGCTCCAGTATGAACTGGAATATACATGCTTCAGAGGGAGCAAGGTTTACCTCTGGAACCAGGACCAGAAATCCACACTAAGAGCTTGGGCTGGTTCCATGCCTGGTTGGTGAGGGGGGAGGAGGGCCAGCAGGGCCCCACCCTGTTAGCAGTCCTTTAACTGTTTGGAGCTTAGAGAAAGATGTTTCTGCCAGATCTTGCTCATTGTTCAAAGCTTCTATCGGGAGCAGAGCCATGAAGCTTCTCACTCTACCATCTTGATCTTAGCAGGCAAATCTGTTGCATTTTAATGAACAACAACCACATAAGATCATCCATTTGCACAAGCAGCCCTAACTATTTTGACCGTAGCATGGAATCATAGTTCTTCTACTCAGTAACCCACATACGTATTTTAAGGTCACCAAGCTCTAAGAAATGCTTTTGTACTACCTAGAGACATTGGAAAATTGCTTTAAAAAGTTTAATATAGGGGATAATTCAGGAGGATAAAGTAAAGTTCCCTACTTTTATGTAAACAACTGCAGTGTTGAAATTTGTATCTTCAAAATGTTAATAAAGGTTTTCCCTCTTCTTCTAAAATTTCAATTTTGGTTAAGCAAATGAAAGAGAGATTTGAATTCTGAACAGTTCTGAACTGTAGCATATTGTATATAGCATTGGACTGTTTTGCCATGAGCATTCTTTCCATTTGTTTTGTTGAAGAAAGAAGTTGGAAAATATGCATAAAAGTTGCATGCTGGATATGTTCTGATGTTTAAGAAGAAATATATCTGAATATATAAAAGCGATATTTGACAATACCAAAATGGCTGAAGGAACAAGAAACAATGAAAAGTAGAATCAAGAGAATAAATTAATGAATTGAAAATAAAGAGAACTTTGGATTTCATTATCAAGAAATAAATATCTTATCTCTTAGAGTTTTGGTAACTTGCCCAAGGTCACACAGCAAAAAAGTGGTAATATTTGAGCTCAGGCCAGCTCCAGATTCCATGCTCTTAAAGCCATGGCCATAGCTGTTCTGCATAAAACTTAGCCAAAGCCATAGCTCTTCTGCCTAATATTCACAATGAGATACTGCTAACAGCAAACAATTCTACCCAACAAATAAGCATTTCTGGCTTGTTCCTTTTTCTCAAAGCACTGTGAATCCATGATCTCTATCATTGAAGTTTATTTGTGTTGTTTTTGTTTTTTTAAGTAGCTATCTCAGAGGTGACTTGAGTATGAGCAGAGGCAGGAATTGCTATGGTAACTACTAGTGCTTTGAATAATAGGATTTGGGAATTATTTTGAGAGCAAAACATAATAAAAAAACAGTCTAAATGTGACCTTGTCAACTGAATTAACTTCCAGGAGATTCTACTTTAAAATGATACGTCCAGCATTTTCGTTTTACTGCTATAACCTGGGAAGCCTTCCAAATTTTAACTTGCAAAGTTATTGTTCTTCCAAAAGAGAAAAATGTCTTTTGAGGTACTTTCTTTTTGTTGAATACTGTAATAGATGGCTCTGTAATATCCTATGCAAATAGCCAACTTTGTAATTTGGAGCTGCTCATAGGAAGTTATCATAAACTGGGCATTTTAGAGGACTTTTGTTTAATTCCTTAACGTGCATAGTTTATGTATTCCATTCAGCTCGTACTACCTGCCGTGTAACTTGTTTTCAGCTAAGTTCTTTACACCGTTTTCCTCCTCACACACTCACCCCTCCTGTCATTACCACATAGGAGATACAGAGGTTGGGCCAGAATTAATTCCACGTTGAAAGGAAGAAGCAATATTTCTCAAGTAAACTATTAGACTTCTCTTTTGTTCATTTTGTAAGCTCTCCTTTTGCTTCCCCATATTTTACTGCAGGGCCTACATAACAATGCAATCTATCAAATCAGCTGTTAGTTGCATGTGATAGCACTTCTAGTAAAATCACTAGAAAACAGTACCCCTTTCTCTCGCTCATCAATTGCTTATGTCAGTAATAGAGAATTAGCTCTAATAATATCATCCAATCGAGTACATTATGCTGACCAGCCTTGTGCATTTTCACCCTGCACTTACTTTCATTGTCTCTGTTTTAGAAATGGCCTTTATGCCTCCTGGTTGGTCTCAAAGTAGAGAAGAAAGGACCATCTGGACACCACGTGGGAGGAAATCAGACATCTCTAGGTTAAATGATGCCCAAAAGGACAATTTCTTTTCAGATAAGCTGCTGGGTACATAGTCTGATAACTAACAGAATTACAATATGGTAATTTTAACTGGAAATCATCTGATTTTATCCTCAGGTTTCTCTTTTATCCCATTGGCAACCATCCTGTGAGTTCTACGCCTGTAAGCTAGTGCTCAAAGCAACCCCCAGGTTCTGACATTCAAGCCACAGTGGCTGTGAAGTGTCTGGACAACGTAGCGTGTTGTGTCATTGGCTCAAGCAGCATAATGCAGTGGGGGTAGAAGTACATAATTGTGTAATACCATAATTTGATTTTTCTCTAATTTCTAGACACATCACAAAATAGCCAAGGCAGGGAAATGAAGTACAATACCCGCCTATGTGACCTTAAGCAAATAAATTTTTTTGACCTCTGGCATTTTCTTTTATAAAATGGGATGTCTTTCCTCATGTGACTATTAAATAGGAACATGGAGTCTAGAGTAGCCTAGTTGATGGTCTGTTTTCTTTGTGCTACCTGGAAATGCATTATGTTTTACCCACAATAAATTTTAATCATAGCCATCATTTAAACAATCAGAAGCTGTTTAACTAAAAAACTTCAAGATTTCCAGCTCCTCTCTAAGAACAAGATGATCTGTCAATACTGGTTGCCATTCCCACGTGGAAAGAAGAGGCCTGGAGTAGCCATTTGCCCTTTAGATTGGGGTGTGCCCTTCAGTTCACTTTAGTCTCCATCTGGGCAGTTTGTACCTTTATGTTGCTTGTCTGGCCCCTGTAAGTAGCTGAGTTTGTCACTTCAGATGTTTATAACAACACTGTTAATTTTAGCTGCAATGTTCTTGTCACACGAGCTTAATATGGAGCCCAAAGAATTGTTTTCAATACTGGCTTTTACACTTGGGCAAGTTAAGGAAACGTGCTAGATGAGATTGGGTTCCCTATATATTTAAATGTCCATAATATTAAGTGCATAATGGAATTATAAGAATTAAATGAAACAATATGTATAAAAACAATTTGTAACAACCAAGAACTTAATATATTTATTTGGTACTTTGAATATTTATTTTTAAAGAAAACTAGGTTAACTAGTGCTTCAAGAACCTTTACTCATTAGACCTTAACTTGATCAACATTTTAAAATCTGACCATAAAGAGTAAATATGCAACAAAAATTTGCAAAGTAAATAACATAAGCTATTTGGTTTATTCTTCATTTTTTAAATGTAAAACTGCATATTCTTCCATTATTTGAGTCAAGAAGTAGAGATAATGTTACACAAAAATATTATAAATTAAAATATGTGTCAATAAGCTCTTCTGTGTTAGCTTGAATAGAGAGTTGTAGCATCAACCATTGGAGGCTCCATCATAATGTTGCAGTTTGTTGAACTTTTTTTAGGTCTTCCATTTTCTTTTCTAAGATGCATGGGTTACAAATAAATCTTCAATGGAATAACTCATGTTGTAATGGATTGAAAATGACTACCCAGAGTCCGTGCTCATTTTAGGAATTCAAAGAATGTTAGAAAAACAAAGAAACAGAACAAGAACAGAAACAGGAATCAGAAAATCCTGTCTTGCTACTTGAACCCAGTTGCCCTCGTGTTCCCTTGATTTAAGCAAACAGGAATAAATTATGTTTTACAGTGATGCCTTCTAATTAATCACATCCTTCTCCAAAGAGCAGGGAATATTTTATACCACTTCCTAATTAAGTATGTCATTACTTGCTTTCCAATTCATCTGTTTACTATTATCAATGAGGCAAGTGGGAACTGGCTACATAATATTAACTTTATTTTACATGTGATAAAAAGAAAACAGAGTGATTAAGTCCCCCTTCCAGGGACAATCAGTGATATACTGGAGATATTGGGTCTATCAGTGAGATTCTCTTGACCAGAAAAAGAATCTCGTTTCTTAAGGATTTAAGATATGTTTATGAACAATAAAAGCCTTTGAATCAATATAATGCTTTATGATGCCAAATAGCAGATACATTCCTACAATAAGAAAAGCAATCATTGAATACATAAAAAATTTTCACCAAAATTTCAAGGGGGCAAAAACAAACTATAGTGAAATATTTGCCATAAATATAACAAAGCATTGATATCCACATTTCTTTATTATAAAAAAGAGTTTACATGAAGCAATAAGAAAACGACTAAAACTTTAATGGGAAACTATGTAAAGGGCTTGAAATTATAATTTACATTTAAAAATATTCAAACGGCTACTAGAGTGTAACCAGAGCATCATTTCTAGTCACCAAAACCCATGAGTCTGCAGTAGTTCCCCATTTTCTGAAAATAGGGTCTAATTTCTTGGCATGGCATATAAATTCCTTTATCATATGATGCTCTTCTAGTTCTCCAGCCATGCCTTTTATCACCTGTTTCTCCTCATTCTACTCCGCCGTCCTACTTTTCTGTCAGCTCCGGAATCCACCAGGCCGTCTCTTACCTCACTGTGATCTCACTTGCCACCACCCCTTTTGACTCCTGGCTAGTGCCAGATTATGCAGAATATAAGTCAGTTGCAAAACATGCTATTTAATTCAGATGACATTTTTTATAGCAAGGCTCTCCTGGAGACAGAAAGCAGTGCATTGATATATATTCTGCCACATCCCCGTTTTTATTGGAAAACAGTAGGAGTTTGTACGTAGGTTACACTATGAGTACCACTATGATAAAGTGTGGGATTGTGTGTGTATATGTTAAGGAGAGCCCTCTCCCTCAATTTACTCAACTTTACAAGAGGGATTCCCCAACTCTAAAAGAGGAAAGTCAGTTCCTTAAACAAAGAAGTAAACTATAAAAGATGTCAGATGGTAAGTACCATGGAGAAAAAGCCAGGAAGTGGTCATGAATAGGCCTTATGGTTCTTTTTTTATCCTTTAGTGTCCTGAGTTATTGAGCAGCTACAGGCTGCTTACCGGTGTTCAGTTTTCAATCATAAAATATTTTCTGCTAAAATATGGAAACACTTTTTCTTTTTTTGTCACAAGTGATATTTTTGTGACAAACTTGAGCAAGTTTGATATTTTCCAATAATGCTTGGTATCTATGTTTATTTTAGTTTAGTCAGTCTTGTGGCAACTTTTCTATCATGTTTTAAAACCAAGTGGAAAAGCAGATTGTAACTTTCACATTCTACTTTTGGAAAGTTGGTATACAGTCATACTCAAGTAAGATATATCAAACATATATTTGTCATCACAGAACTCCCATGTAGTCAATATATTTTTGGAGCCTTGTTAGAAAGTAAAGTAATGACTAATTTTTTGGACATTAAAACTATCATGTACAAAAATAGACAAAAGCAAATTCAGGCTCAGTGTTGCTATAGAAAAGTGAACTCGGGAAGCGAGTGTGGCTCAATGGATAGAGCTCCCGTTTACCATATGGGAGGCCCCGGGTTCGCTTCCTGGGGCCTCCTTGTGAGGGCAGGCCGGCCGGCCGGCCGGCCCGCGCAGCGCGGTGGGCTGATGCAGCAGGACCTCACAGCAAGGGGGAGATGAGCAGACACGGAAAAAACACACAGCGAATGGACACAGCGAGCACAAGCAGCAAGGGGGGGGGATAAATAAATAAATAAATAAATCTTTAAAAAATAAAAATAAAAAAAGTGAACTCAATCACACTTGAAATAAACTCTTATATTTTTAGAGAAAGTAGACCCTCCAGACAGTTTCATTGACTATATTATTTTCCCAGTATTAGCATTCAAAACAAAATCTAGTTTTGATCAGGACTACACTGAAACTCAGACTGGGCCAACTGGAAAACTCGGACTGTCATAGTGATCGTGGCATTCATAAATGCCTTAAAATTTATTGAATTTCCATAGTTCTGTACAAAGACACTCAAAGCACTTCACATATTTTATCTCATTTGTCCTCACAACATCCCTGTGAGGTAGTGGGGGCAAGTATAATTAAAGATTAGATGTGTCAGTTTTCCATTGTTATTAAAACACATTAAACTGAAGTCTATTCAGCCTGCCAACCAAGCCAATTAAGCAGTCATTTTACTTATCAAAGTACCAATTACTTGATTTTTTTGTTATATTGTAATTTCTTCTCCATTTTCCCTGAGACTAATGCTGCACCTTCCATAATTTTAATGTTTAACTCTAGTAGTATTTCTTAGGAACAGTGTTTTGGGAGGTTTCATTTTGTAAAATTTCCCTAATGGCTTTACCTGTTCAGGGTCACGTGCAGGATGTTAGAGTATGAACAATAAGTCCTCGTTTCTTCCATGTTAGCAACATCCATTGAGGTATGTATAGGGAATGTAGATAATTCCAAATTTATTTCTTGGTTTACCTCATTTGTTGTTGTTTTTTCATACTTAGCTCTCCCAAATGTTACTTATATAGTAGAGCAGCTGCTCTTTGGACAAGGCACTACTAACTCCTTATTATTTTATAAAATTTTAACATTCATATTTAGTATACAATGTTAGTATAAAAATTTTTAAATGCATTCAGGTGCTGAGCTTAAAGAAGATTTAGCTTTAAAGTTTTTCTATAAAAAATTCATCATACCACACATCTTATACTTTTCATTACTTCTTTTCCACTTCCTATTTATTATTGAAAATCTGTACCAGTAACTGAGAAAAATAAAATTTGCTTTTATTTGTGTGGCAGAGACTGCTAGCAGCTAACTAAAAGGCAAACTCCTCTCTTTTTCCTATGCACACAGCTGAACCAAATTCCCCAGTGTTCCTTGTGGTTAGATGTATGTAAGTGACTGTTTTTGCCAGCAAAGTGTACATGGTGATGATGGGTTCGAACTTTCGACTGTGTGGTCCTTCATGCTATTTTCCCTAACTGGCTAAAATGGAGATGACCCCCCAAGATGGTTTTGGAAGATGTATTGAAGACATTAGGGCCTCCATCAGGCTGAGTCTCTGAATGGTTTTCTGGAGGAAGGTCACCCTACCACCCTCATCCCTTTCTCAGTACAGTTAAGTGACCAGGAAATACACTTCTATTGTGTTTGAGCCAGTAAGCATTTTGGGATTTATTTGTTACAGCAGGTGGACTATGATACTGATTACACCACTGAAAATGTTGTACCAAAAAAATTAAGATGTATAGGAGGATCTTCACAACTGGCAAAGATTTATTCAAAGAAATCCCATTGGTCACAAACTACCAGAAGAGAATGGGAAAGCCAAGAAGCCAGGGATTACTTATTTTGTTAAAATTGCCTAGAAACTTTTGAGCAAGAGGTAAACTTTATAAATAAGAGAACCGGAACAACGTGTGTATTCAAAGTGTAAGTGTGTCCACCTGATATAAAATCTCATGCAAACATCTTACCTATCAGTTAGACCTTCGTAGCCATTTATTTGTAAAACATAAGTGAAAAAGGAAGATGAAATACATAAATGGATATTAAAATGTGAAGCAGTAAAACTGGAAAATCAGAAGAAAATAGAATTCTGAACTTGGAGTTCATGAATAGGAAGGAAAATAGAACATGCTTAAATGTACCATTTTGAATTAGAAATATGTGAAAATTTACTTGCATAAAGAATATGGCATGGGAGGATCAATCACGGATTAGGAACATAAAAAGAACACATTATGGAAATGGACAAGGGAAAGAAATAAAAGAATACATAGTATATTGAATATAAATTTTTAAGCTTTAAGGGCTAAAAAGGGCAAAAAAGAAAATAAACTTGAGTGAATTAATGTTAGCTAAAAGGGGTAAGTAGAATCAAAGGTGCTCTTAAAATTATATCAGGTGAAAAGAAACACTAGAAAGAAAGTGGGTCCATAAATAATCTGAGTAGTAGATGAAATCAATAATATTTAAATGGTTGAACTACTCAACTTTAAAAACGTTTTAACTAAAATAATGAAAGTTATAGAAAAGTATTAAGTTATGAAGGACCTATAAATATGGTTAATGATAAAATTCAATAAAAGAATATTTGAAAAATTAAATATAAATTGATCAGGAGCTGATGATGTGTGTTATGAGGCTCAAAGTGATTTTACTATAAAATGTACTGGCTGCTTTATTGTACTTTTTAAAAAAAAATCGTAGATGCTTACAACAATGGAACAAAAATTGCAGAAGTAAGCATGATGCAATCTTAAAAATGTGGCATAGTTTTGTTAATCAGGAAAATTAATATAGCTGATGTTATTCAAACAATAATTAATATATTAAAATACAATGAAAAGCCTACAAAATATTATGACACCAAAAACTGTAAAATAAATGAATATATAAATGGCAAATATGGCTTTGCCACTGTTTCATTTTATATAAAATAGGAATATATATATATGTATATGTGTATGTGTGTGTGTATGTGTACATATATGTGTGAAATTTCAGCGATATTTTGAATGGAAGACATGAAATATCATTTAATGAGAGAGAAAACAATATAAAATTTTGAGCAAGACATTTAAATTTTCTATAACTGGTCATTTGATCTATAAACTATAGTTTCTTTTGTTGAAAATAATCAGATAGTTCAGAAAACTTTTGGATCTCAGCAGAAGTAAGGCATTATATTTTCTCATATATTATAAATATATTCAAGGTATTGATTTTTGAATTGACATTGTTTTCTAGGCTCAGACAATAAACCTAGATCGTCATGCATGCATGACACTATGCTCATTGGCTGTCACGCGCATCGCAAATATTGTCTAACATGTACACAACAAGTATCATTCTTAGAATTATTAAGCTAAATGCTTTAAAATGCAATAATAATAAAAAGAAGCATAAATCCATAACCAATAGATTATCAGTGTTCAAATAGGTTGCCTAGCTGGTAGCTTTACCCTACTTACTGCCTCCAGCTACACTGGCCTTCCTCCATGCTTCCAGATGAGTCAGGGTCTGTTCTGCTTAGGGCCATTCCATAGGCTCTTCACCCCTAAAGCACATGCCTCTCTCCACCATCCACCTCCACTCTTTCCCTGGCCTAATCATTTCCTACTCTTCCTTCATATCTCAGGCAAAATAAAACTTTCCCAGGGAAGACTTTTCTAACCATCTTGACCAAGTAAATTAACTCTATGCCTCCTAACACGTGTTACAGCAAGATACATAACATTTTGTTTAAAAAGTAAGACACCCATGGTGATATCGTTGCAGTTGAAAGGGACTTAAAACTCAATACATTTTTATCTCAAATGTTAGAATATTTTCACATTTTCTTTGTAGATAGATGATTACAATACACTCACTAGTTAGAAGTGCTTTATTAGTTATAATAAACAAGAAATTCACATAAGCATTGCAGTTTGACACTCAAAGTAGGTATAATTAGTTGGTTTTCTTTTCACTGGTTGAAATATCTGGGTTATTGAGATTTGACCATCAAAATGCTCATAACAAAACAGTTTTTCAGTAAACAGTTAATCATAGTTCTGTCATTATTTGCTAGTTAATAGTTTAGATCTGATGAATCACAGTCACAATTAAGTTGTTAATGGTGGTGGTGGTAGCCATGGTGGTGGTGGTAATGATGATGATGAAGAAGAATGAAGATAATGATTGTGATAAATACTCTATCATAGAATCTTCTGCATAGCATTTTAAAAAAAAGATTAGATGAAAAGTGACTACCCTCTCCTGGTATCCTTTTACAATTTGAACATTTCAAGATCTGTGATAAGCCAAGTAAATCATGTTGAGAGATATATTGTCCCCTTTCACCTAGAGACTTGGATGTAGAGTTAGATGGAGCAGTAGACTGTCAATGGCTAGAAGATACAGAGGGAAAGAGAAAGTGAAACAGATGATGTATCACCATTATATCTTTGATCTTCCTTAAATTTACTCTTCCAATGATGTTTTTAGGTCAGTTTGAGATTAAAGACAGGAAGATTTCTAAGCTTTTAGCCATCTCTGTTTCCTGCACGTCACAAAATATCCAAAACAACTTGGATAGCCTTAAACTAGTGATGCAAGAATGGACACACAACACAGACCCTGTAGGAGGCCAGGGAGAGTTTTTGGGCTTCACTCTGACATAGCCCAGCTATCTCACCAAGTAAGACAATTGCCTCTCTAGGCTTAACTTTTTGCATCTACAAAATCATAACAAGGCTGATGATAGCAATAACTAATATTTATGCAATTGCTTAATCAACATCTATGCTCCACTAGAGCAATATGCTAAAATTCTACACCTTAATCTTCAAAATAAATGCTATTATCATCCCTACTTGGTAGTTGAGTAAACAGGTTTTATGGACAATGGCCAGAGGTTAAACTTTCAGGCTCAGGAAACTACCATGAGCCACATTTGATGCTAGTTTACTTAGAAAGACATAAGAAAAGAATCATGGGTTTCAGCAACAAGGGTTCTGGATCAGTGGGAGTCCTTGCAAGAGTCCATATGGTATTCCATTCAACAGTCCATTTAACCGACTGGCACGCATCTCCTCCCCACATAGCAACTCCAGGGGTGCAAGGAGAGGAGACTTACATTGAGCACGTCTGGGAGTAACCCTGATATAGAAGCCTCCTGACCTATAGAAACCAAGATCTCTTGTAATAAATATTTCACACACAGAGTTTCCAAGAACATGTCAGTTTACAAGAGCCACAAACTCAGGGAAAGCCCAAAGTATGGCCTCCCCATCAGGTATTCAATAGTTAATTTATAGTCTTCCTAGTTCAGATGTGATTTACCAATAGGTGGTCATTTTCACCAAAATCAATATTACCTAGTATTATAGTTCCAACTTTTGTCATGTTACCAGGGAAACCTATCTAGAGAGTTAATATCAAGTTAGTTTCACAGGAAAAAGGGAAAGAAGAGTTTTATTAATGCTTTGCCTACAAGCAACATTTTCAACGTTGGCACTGATAGAGGAACTGGTATTTGACCCAAATCTGTTTGACTCCAGAGCCAAAGACTGAAATTTTTGTTACTCTCTCCTTCCTTCCTACCCCATAGCTACTGCAAAAGCCTTCTTTTTGTGCCTCAGATACTCAAAGCATAGTCCCACCTCCTCAATTTCTTTGTACTCTCCCAGAATCTTTTTCCCCTGCTATTCACGTGGTTGCTTCTACCTCTTCATTACAGTCTGGACCCAAATGCCCTCTCCTCCAGGATACTGATTTTTTAAACCACTCTCTTTTTTTTTATTTTTTATTTTTCATATATTTTTATTTGTATTTAACATTAATGATTATTCATATCTGATACAATACCAACTTACTTATCTTTCACTAGTGTGATACATTTGTTACTATTGATGATCAAATATTGAAGTATTGCCACAAAACATGGTCCTATATTTACCTTATGGTTTACACTTTGCACCACATAATTTTATAGGTTTTAGACAAAATGTATAAGGTCTTCAATCTATCATTGCAATATCATGCAGAACAATTTCAATGTTCCAAAAATGCCCCATATTACAGCTATTTTCCCCTTTCCCTCCCCTGAGAACTTTGTTGACCACTATCTTTATATCAATGTTAAAAGTTCTTCAATTACTATAATAATGATATGTCTACCTTAGTCCATAGTTGCATTACCCCTTATGTTGTTCGTTCCTTCATCTTGAGGATTTTGGGATGGTGATGTTGCTTCTGCTTCCAATTGAGAGAGGGCTTAGATACCAAGGGGCAGATGGATAGAACTGTCTTGCTTGCAGTTGGTGTTATTCACTGTTGTTGTTTTTTTTGGCCATTGTCCATCATCATCCTTTTGTTAGTTGTCCTAGACCAGTCCAATTAACTGGAGAGTATGTGTTGGCTACAACTCTTCTGAGATTCAAGGCTCAGAAAGCAAAAGAACAGCTGGAAGATTTAAGTCTCTAGGACATATATTTAGTGGGTATAATGCTAATTATAAGTTCAAATAAATGGGGGAGAAAAACCATGTGTAGGAATATTATAAATGAGTATAATTCTGATATGTTGGGATGATGGGTTATCATATATTACAAGTTAAGGCCTGAATATAGGGAGCCTATTTCCTGGGGTTATTTGTCCTGCCTATAGGATTTATTTATTTATTTATTTATTTTTATTTATTTATTTTTATTGTGGGTAAAAATCAAATTTTTCACAATACATACCAATATTTGTAAAATGATATATAAATACATATGCATATATGTGCATTTGTTTACATAAATGTTATTTGTTATATATATATATATATATTTTTTTTTTAAAGGTGCCTAGATTACCTAAATATTACTCAGAAATTACAGGGATTCCCATGTTCCCCACCACCCACACCTCCAGCAACATCCCACACAACCATTCCTCATTCGTGTGGTACAACACCCACAATGGATATACACATCCTGGGGCCTTGCCACCGAACATAGACCACAGTTCACATCACAGACCACACTCTCTCCCACCCAGTTCTGCATGGTATATTCTGATGGAAAATGGCCTGCATCCGTCGCCGCTTCGCCACTCAGGACAACCCCCAAAGTCCCAAGAAAGCCCGAATATTTCAACTGCCCCTCCTCTCCCTGCCCCAAACATGTCCAGTGGCCACCGGCTCCACCTCACTGTTACAATTTCTTCCATTGCTTGAATCACAATATGTCTACAACAGAACACCACCAAGTCCACTCTAGTCCACAGCTCCTCCCCCAATCCTGAGGGGACTCGGAAGGTGATGTCCACTCCACCTCCAAGTGAGAGAGGGCTTATATCCCATGGATATAGTGGATGGGATTATCTTGCCTTCAGCTGCAGTCCCTCTCCATTCCCTGGGATGGCTGTTGCCCATCGTCGTCTCCTCGTCAGGTTACTTGGATGAGTCCATTGAGCTGTAGGGTAGGAGTTGCAGCTCCACTGAGATTCCAGGCACAGCTGGCACATAGGTGGGCCAGAGGATACAGTCTCTGGAAGTACACCTAAAAACTCCTGCATCACATATAGTAAACCACTCTCTTTTTTGACAGTTTCCTTACTTTCCAGGACTACCTAAAAATTATCTGTTCCATCACATATTTTCTTTACTTTTTTCCACATAAATTTATTTTCTATGTATTCATTTTCTACCCCTCTCAAAGATGTAAACTCCATGAGGGCAGTTTGAGTGACTTGTCCACTGTTCTTTCATTAGTACCTAGACTAGTCCCTCATACATGAGGGGCATAAAGCAGTTGGTTGGGTGAAAGGCTATGCTCATATTCCATTTATCTTATACAACTCTTGTGAAATTCAGAGAAGTGTACACAAAGTTTTTTTGCTTGCAAATAGCTAAAAAAATAAAAATTGTTATTTTGACCAAATTTAATAAACTAACTGCCCTTAGGCAAAACATCTAAGCAAAAGCCTAATCTTTATTCATTAAAAACATTTTTATTAAACATTGGTTACATATAAGTCATGCTGTTTTAAGGTATGTAGTAGACTCCAAAGCAATAAAATCATAAATCCGTTATGGAACTCATCAAATGTTATTTCATTTTGTTTATATTGTACAGAATATCTGCACTGGCCTATAAACTGATTAAGACTTTGAAAAGTGATTTTTATAATGCTGGTGTCTAGAACAGTGGTCTCAAAAGTCAAGTGCTTGTTCAGTGAAAAGAAAATATTAGAACTTCTATTTCTTTTTATCTCCATATCTTTCTTAATTTCTATTTGTATGCATATTTTACAATGGATATAATATGTGCATGTATTAGAATATGCATATAATTTATGAATAGATAATAGATAAATGTTGGGATGAGTGCTCAAAGTTTTGCTCATGAAATATACATTTGGAGTAAAAAAGATTAAAGACCGTTGGTGTGGATGATTCAGATGCATTAACAGGCTTCTCAAATTTTTGGTAATTATTTTATTATTGAATTATATGAGCAGATTCCTGCAAATTGAGATGTGCATAAGTAATTCAATGCTTCAAAATGCTTTATGAAGGATGCAGAAAAACTTCCATCAGAATATGGAGGAAGAAAACTAACTTCTGCCTGTGAAAAGACTGAAGGTTGGAATTGACATTTGCCTTTGAAATAGGGATACATTTATTAGAGTTCAGGTAAGGGTAATGCTCATTCTGGGATCTGTTGTGAGCAAACACAGAAAAATGGGACAAGGCCTCTTGTGTTCAAGAAATGGTACATTGGTCAGTATGGAGAAGGAGGTTTATGAGTAGGAAAGTAAAGAAGTGTATTAGAAAGATAGTTCTAGGAAAACGGTGGTGGGCTTTTAATTTTAGACTAAAGATTTTTTAGTTTAACAGTAAATAGTAGAAAGCTAAAGACTTCTTGTACAGAGGAAGAATATGTTCAAATTAATATTTCAGAAAAAAAGTCTCAGCAGTGTACAAGATTGGGACAATTTTTATTTTATAGACACTAAGTGTTACATAACTCCCCAGTTTGGAGCAAAAAATATGGGTAGTGAAAATAGAATACTAATCCAGTCCTCCACTGAGAGATTCAGTCATTCTTGGATGAGCAGTTACTTCAAAGGAGAAACTGTAAAGCCCCATGATGATGATGTTGCTCTCATACAAAATGGCCTAGTATATTAAGTTCAAGTGTTATGTGCATTGGTGCAGGTCAACAAGATGGTGGTCATCTTCTTGGCCACTCTCTGGAGGTCAGCATGCACTAAATGGCATTTATGACTAAATGCCAGTCGTGAAATGCATTTTTCTCCATTTTGCAACTGATACCCAGAATTTTTATTTCCTATGGCCCCATCCAAAAGTGTTAGGGCCTGCACCAAGATGACCCATCCTAAGTTATGTGTAAAAGAGGACAAAGAAGGAAGAGTAGATGGAATTGTTAATGACATTCCTACTTTCAGGTCCCAGTCATTTTTCCTTTTCTTTGCTCCATTATATTAAATGCCAGACATGAGGAAAGTATAGCCAAATAGATGCAGAAGATATACATATACATATAACTATATATGATAGTCATAAATCTAATTTATTCATTTTTATTTGTATTTGTATTAGAATTGTTGCCCGTATACTTTATATACCATGGATAGCCATAACATTCACTGTTATGCTACTAAATTTAACCACAATTTATTTTTTAAATGCCTGTAGATATATGTATCCAAAATTTTTAAATCTTAATATTCTCTCTCATTGAGACTCAAATGGAGTTTTCTTTTTGAGGGGTTTAAGAAATATATGAGGAAGAGAATCATAAGCAAGATAGTTTTCTTTAAAGTTTCCACTTAATAGTAAACATGACTAAATTCTGTTCAAACATTCTACCATAAAAGCTTTGGGCAAATTATTTTACATCTGTGGGACTCTGGTCTTCCATTTGTTATATGAAAACTATAATAGTAATTCTTTATGAGTGTTGTCTGAAAGTTAGATGAGATATTTCATGTAAAGTCCTTAGGACAGTGTCTAGTAGTTATTAAGCATTCAATGTTTAGTATACTATATCTGAGCTTATCAATCAATGCCTTCAATTCTCCTTTTTATTATAGTTAAATGAATTAAGTAAATTAATTTTACTAAGTGGTATGATTCAATTTCCATTGAGGCAAGTTGGACCTAACTCCAAATAGGTCACCTAAATTCCAAGCTTGTGGCCTTGCACTATAAGATTTCATAAAATTATCCACATACCTTATGAGCATAGCTGGCTATGGAATTTTTCATGAATTGTTCTTTTCAATCTTAAGGCACAAACATATTTTCACTAGGAAGAAATATTTTCTCATCAGCATTTAAGTTCTCCATAAATTAACAATCAAAACAAAAGGTCCTTTAGATGTCTCTCTGATGAGTTATTGGTTAGTGTAGAAGTAGGATAGATGACTTTGGGTGTGGTGAAGTATATGTACTGTTTCATTCACACTTTCAATTATTTTTGGTTCAAAGCACTCACTGATAAAACATGGTCTGTAACGGGCATGGCACAAAAAAGAACACTGCTAACTGATCATTGTGGTGATTGCACCAAAGACTTTGGAACTTTTAACAAGCCTTCTAGCCTATGATACCACATTTGAGATTTAAAATGTCGTAAGGGGAAATAGGTAAGTATACTGAATATTCAGCATGCATCTATACCTTTAAATCATCTCTACTTTGAAATTAGGTGATTTCCCACTTTTAGTTCCCTGTTCCAAGCATAGACAATTCCACTGTTGAAATGTTTTTTATCTTTGATTCAGAGACCTAGATTGATTTCCCCCACTTTATTTTTATATTTACACAACTATTACATCAAGTAGGGCTCATTTCTATGGTTCAATATTAATATGACATCCCTGTTGTGAACAGCAATCAGAATGGGTCTACTCATCTTTGCAAGAACCTCTGCTGAACTACCATGTCTTTCTTTGGGCTCTACCATGCACCACCCCAGTGTCCTCAGTCAGCTCACTGTAGGCAGAGGGCTGTCTTAGGTCATGCTCTGAGCTGTGGGGAGGAGAGATGGTCCACCTGATTCAGTAAATCTTTTTTTTTTTTTTTAAATGCTTAGATTACATAAATGTTACACAAAAATTATAGGGATTCCCATATGCCCCACCTCACACAACCTCCCACATAAACATCTTTCATTAGTATGGCATATCACCTGCAATGGATATACACACCCTGGGGCTTGCCATTAAGCATGGACCATAGTTCACATTGTAGACCATACTCACTCCCACACAGTTCTGCGTGTTATATGCTGATATAAAATAGCCTATATCTGTTGTTGCAATGTCACTCAGGATAATTCCCAAGTCCTGAAAAAGCCTCTGTATTACAACTGCTTTTCCCTCTCCCTGCCCCCAAAGTGTCCAGTGGCCACTGGCTCCACATTAATGTTGTAATTTCTTCCATTGCTTGAATCACAATATGTCTATAACAGAATACCAGTAAGTCCACTCTAGTCCATAGCTCTTCCCCCAATTCTGAGGAGTCTGGGATAGTGATGTCCACTCCACCTCCAATCGAGAGGGGGCTTATATCCCATGGGGAAGATGGATGGGATTATGTGCCTGCAGCTGCAGACTCTCTCCATTCCCTGGGATGGCTGTTGTCCATCACCTTCTCCCACCAGGTGTCCTGGGTGAGTCCATTGAGCTGTAGAGAAGGAGTTGCAGCTCCACTGAGATTCCAGGTCCAGCTGGCACATGGAAAGCCCAAAGACTCCAGTGTCTGGAAGTACACCTACAAACTCCAGCACCATATATAGGTTTGAATAGAAGGGACAGATGGACCATGTACAGGGAGGACATATTTGAGTCCAACTGTGTCACGCTCAGGAGCACAGATTCCAAAGGAGGGCTGTTGCAGTTGGCCAGTTTGATGTAATTATGAATTCCAGAAATATAATTGGACCATGCTTGTAAACTGATCTGTTAATCTGGGCATGATTAAGTTATGATTAGGGCATTGACTGGGCCACGTCAGGGCGTTGAGCCCCACCCCTTGGTGGGTGGGGAATCAAATATAAAAGACAAGGTAAAGAACAGAGTTGAAGCAGTCTTTTGAGAAGCAGTTTTGATGTTGGAAGGACCCAGGAGAAGAGAAGCAAGCCGTTCACTTGATCGTCTACAGCTGACCTTGTGGAGGAAGGAGCTAAGCCCGGAGAGAAAGGCAGCCCCGGGAAGAGAGGAACCCCAGAAGCCTGAACCCTGACAAACGCCGGCAGCTGTCTTGCTCTAACACGTGGCAATGGACTGTGGTGAGAGAAGAAACATAATGCTTTATGGCCTGGTATCTGTGGACTTCTACCCCAAATAAATACCCTTTGTAAAGACCAACCCATTTTTGGTATTTCACATTAGCACCCCTTTGGCTGTCTAATACAAGGGCCCACTGATAAGGCATCAAACTCTAGAGCTATCCACCCTTATATAGGACCTGGGTATCTCCAGAGCCCTCAGAAGCCCCTCTATTTGGAGTGGTTTCCACATTGGAAGCCTATGAGGTCCTACTGAGATGTGCATAAGCATTACCTCTGGGATGACCTCCTGACTCTCTTTGAAGTCTCTTAGCCATATGAATTCATTTGTCTTTACCTTTTCCCCCTTTTAACCGAGGTCTTTTTCCAGTCGTATTGCCCATTGGCACTTGGTAGTAATCCCTCGTTGCCAGGGAGACTCATCCCCAGGAGTCATGTCCTATGCTGGGAGGAAGGTAATGCATTCATATGCTGTTTGGCTTAGAGAGAGGCCACATTTGAGCAACAAGGAGGCTCTCAGGAGGCAACCCTTAGGCACCCCATAACAATAGGCTAAGTTTCAATTTCAAGAGCAAAGACTCATAAGGCTAGTCATCAATAGCAAGAGCCCATCAGTGGATCATCCTCCTTTGCCAGACACTGCCCCTGCACTTGGGGGACTGTTGCTGCTCCCTTGGAGAATGTGGCAGAGCTCTCCAGGATGGGACCAGTAAGTCTTATATGAGTCCTTAATTTATCGTTACATCTTTTCATTTTCTATTAGTTTGAAAATGGAAATTTTGACCAGGATAGGGCTTTTTTTTTTCTGAACATTGGCCTGTAGGCTCACTCCCTTTCATTTTATTTGTCATAGAAGTTATTCAAATTTAGATAGTCAATTCATTTACAAGAAGGCATTCTTTAGCCAAGTATGTGCATATAGAACCAATAGTCTTTACTTAGCTGCCACCTTTTCCTTGAGTCCTCTTTCATTATCAGAAAACACAAATATTAAATATTTTTTCTACTCTATATTGGTAACATTTGTTGAAAAAACAATTTTAACTTATATTTCTTAATTTTGTTTTTTGCAATAATAAACTATAAATAACAATATGGATTCAAGCAATTTCTGCATGTGATTTTGAACCAGCCTTAATCTGCATTATAACAAAAATCAATCAGTCCAATATGTGCTTTGTGAGTGCCAATTAGACCCTGGCACTTCTGAATTTTTAGTAAGCTTCCAAAAAGATTCAGGTTTTATATAACAGCAAGACAGTTGTGAGAGTTTAGCTTCATGAAGATGCTACTTTAATTTATATTATAGTTTTATTAGAATTCATGATGGTAAATTCACACATACTGTTAATTCTTTACATGCTCAGAGTTCCACTTAATGATTTAACTCACCTAAATCTGTTTAGAGATCAATAATTTTTAAGTGCATATTAGGTGGTCTAGATATGTATTTGGTTACCAAAAGTCTCTTAATTCCAAATTGGAATAAAAGGAAGAATGAAACCAAAAATATTTCCAAACTCTCAAGGTAACAACTTTTGGATCTTTACTTAATTTCTCTACTTCTTTTTCAGAAAACATATAGTTATCAGTTAATCTGACAAATGCAGTGGATAATGTGAGTCTATGACATAGGAATGACTTCATATAATTCAAGTGATGCAATCTTAAAATGATACTTTATATTACCACTTATGTCCCACCTACCTCCCAAATTTGAAATACACAGGCCACAATAAAGGTTAGAATGAACCCTTAATCTTAATTATGCATTCTGCAGTATTATAAATGCCAAAACATTATTTCCAATGTTTGGTATAATCTTACAGGGTGCAGATGTGGTTCCCTTTGGCACATGCCATCTTTACTAAACTAACAATTTCCATAATGCTGTCACATTCTGCATGGGAAGCAGATTTACAGATAGGTAATCCATGTAAGGTATTTTAAAGACAGCTTATTAAATGATTGAGGCCTGCTGTTAAATTACATATGCTTTCAATTGCCATGAGGAGCAAACAGCATCAAGAAGTGTAGTAATTTAGCTAGACCAGAGAAAGGCCTATTTAAAATTTTGATGATATATCCTTTAAACTTTTACTTTAAGATCGTTTTAGCTTTATATTTATTCTGGAATAAAATGAAATTTTCCCAGTAGTCCTAAAGTAAACACATTAGGATACACATTAAGAATTGGACTTACTTTTCTTAAAATTTCTACACTGACTTTACAAGTTTAAAAGTTGTCTTTCTCCTTTTTAGTGATATTACTTCAAATTAGGAGCCCGGACATTG
Organism: Cabassous unicinctus; assembly: GCA_029593785.1. NCBI lineage: Eukaryota > Metazoa > Chordata > Mammalia > Cingulata > Chlamyphoridae > Cabassous > Cabassous unicinctus. Next base: position 66,966 of record JAQZBX010000449.1, on the reverse strand, counting down.
TGGGTTTTTTCCACATTGCTAAATGTGAATGACTAAAGTAATTTCAAACAACATAATTGTTTTACTGTTGTTCTGCCATGTCCTTCATGTGAATTTTGTGAGTTGTTGTTAGAAGCAGGTCAAAGAATGTCTTATTTTGGTGTCTGATGATTTTAAGTTTGTTTTATCTTCAAACCATGATATACGTTTGGACTATATGGATTTTCTCTTGCATTTCTCTAAAATTGCTCCCAGTGCCCAATTTAACTCTATGCAAATGGCAATATAAGCTGTTGTCATGGCTTAAATTGAAATTTGTTCTAATTACCTCTGAATACTGTTTTTACTTGTCCCTTAATCATTAGTGAAGGTGTCCTTCCCAAGTTTCTACTCAGTAATCTGTCTTTTTTTTTTTTTAACTTTATTTTTAGAGAAGGTTTATGTTTACATTTAAAGAAAAATTATACCAAAAGTATAAGGAATTCCCATATAGCCCCTCCCCCTGCCACACCCACACAAATAGTTCCACTATTATTGAACTCTTATTCCAGGCTGGGCATTCCCCAAGTTAAAGAAACTCTTAGGAAGGCAGCAAGAGTGGAGGTCGAAGGGGTGCCATCGTGCTAAATATGTTTGAGGGGTGCCATTGGTGTCAATGTTTTTAAAGCTCCAAGGTATCTTATATCAAAGAAAACAGTTTCACTGGTTTTTTGGCCATGGATAATTTGTCACTAGAAATATTGGGACTTTACTAGTTACTTCCTAGACAACAGACAAGCCAGTGCCTAAATCAACATTAAATGGAATACATTAATTTGATTTCTTTTGATGCTTGCTTGTATTACTACTTCAGGACTTTCATTTTAATAGAAATAGCCCCCACATTGGAAAAATTTGGTTTTGAGTTCGAGGGCTTTTAGGGTTTTTTTTTTGGCCAAAATACACAGCATACATATGTATATTTCGTGGATATGGAGTATGGGTAAAGATAATTAAAAATGTATAGCTTAGGCAAAAGCAAACAAAAAAGAATCTTTAGGAATTGATCTATAAAAAATAAAAATGAGCTAGGTCCCCTAACTGTAAACATTATTTATATAGGTAAAAGAATAAAAATTATATGTCTCTGTTATTGCAATTAGATCACAAATCTTCAGTTTCAGTGTTGTTTAGATTACCTGTACTCTGATAAGGATCTAGTATACTTTCCCTTCTAGAATATTTCTATTTTTTTCCAATTTCAATATGAACTAAAGTAGTGCCATTTTCTTCTCTCCTTGCTAGATTCTTTTGAGAGTATGGAGAGTGGCAAGACACTGTTATAATATATTAACCTAAGCCAGCAGATTTTAGGAAATGCAAGTAAAAATGAACACATAAGATATTTGAAAGAGAACTGGAGTTTAATTTACCTACTGCCAAACATAAACAATATTAAATATATTTGGACTTCATTGCAAATTTGAGTCTTTCTATATGGTATAATTATCTGAACATCTTGCCATTAAAATTAAGTGAGTGAATTTTAATATATTCACTTCCCTTTATAATAAATGAAAGGTAATATTTTTATTTGGAAATATTTATAGCATAAATTACTAAAAAGGTATTTCTCTCCTATTCTAATAAATCTATTTTTATATAAGTGCTAGAGGTTAATGGCTAGATTTTAAATTGCTTTCCATATTGATAATAAGTGGATTTCCAAGAGAAGATGATTTTATTAAAGAGATTTTGGTCACTATTTTCTTTCTTTATAAAAGAATAATTCATATTTGTACAATTTCAAATGCAAAATATGAAGCCTAATAGGTATTTTTCTAAATACATAGTAATGAATACTATTTTTAAAGGACTTTTTTTCTAATTCCTTTTAAGCCTCTTTTTAAAAATGTTTCTTTTTCCTTTTCTATAAAAATTGGATATTTTTCCTCATTCATATAACACCTCTCAAAAGTGAATAATGGCTGTGATTCCACTGAATATTAACTTTGAATCAATGCACTGTAACTGTGATCAAATATTGATCAGTTTTCCTTATTTTGTGCATGATTGCAAAGTGAGAAATACAATGCAAACTCTCAAATAATTAAATTAATTGCATTGAAAAAAAATTAAGCCGGATACACAAAAGCATAAAATAAAAATACCTAACACAGAGTATTCTGTAAATGCTATTTATTATTGTCCTATACAAATTTTATTTTTATTTATGAGAAATATGTTTTAAAAAACAAATAATTTTAGGTATTTTGGAAGTTCTAAATTCAGAATTATTATTGAAAAATGAAACGTAAATACCTAGATCTTTGATAACAAAATAATTAAAATGTATGGTTTTGCCTACTGTGTATAATAAGGGCTTATATTTGATCAACCATAAAAAAGTTATTTAATCATTTTAACCTTGGAATACTACCCCACAAAACACTACTTAATGGAAGTTAGCTGAGATGCATTAGAGTATCAAAACAGCAAGTCGGCAAAGCAAAAGGGCCCAGAAAATTCAAGTCCAGCTTATGCTGCCATAATACTATATAGTCAGTTGCATGGCAACCAGTGGCTGTCAATTTTGAAGTTACTCTCTCTATATTCAATGAGGAAAGACTTAGCCAGAATTGATTTTGGTAATTTTCTGAATTAATCAAGTATTCGAGAATTATTTTAGCAAATATTTTCTAGAGTTCCAAAATTTAGAAATACATGTGTAAGAATCTGGTTCGCAAAATAGTACTGGCTACTGATTTCCTAGCTATTCGATTAATGATACATATTAGATACCTGCTGTTAGATTTGTTAAATCCTGAAACTTGTGTTAAAGCTGGTTCTTGTCCGAAATTTCAATGTGGTTTACTTTAAGTGCTTTCTTATTGACTCTATCACTGTCAGTTTGACATGACAACACATGCTTTTAATTTTTTTATTATACTTTATTTTTTCTATAACCTGCCATTACCTTGTATTTGCCAGAGTTTTATGGCAAATAGTGTTTTTGTTAGTGGTGGTGTTGCTGAGGTTAGTTAAGATTGAAGTTTATTATATCAACCACATTTTAGAATGAATAGAGAAATAGAAGAATTTCTCATTTTTACATTTTGTTTTTCCCAGTTATATCTTGGAATGGAAATATAGAAACAACAGAAGAGTTGGCTGTAACTAATATTTGTAGTATATTTTCAGGCATCCAACAAGCAAAAGTCATGTTCTATTAGGATTCTCCACTTGGCAAGGTAGAAATTTCTAAAATGCTATTATGAAGTCAGTTCTGTTGATATTTTTCTTACCGTGTAATTATATGGAGCTTCGCAATACATTTGTCCTTATTATGGGAGATTTCCTGCCCTTTGACTTATTTCCTGTTTTTATCTGCTATTAACAGTGAATTAAACTAGAGTTATTCTGAAAGTGTAATATAAAATCTATCTTCAAATAAATTGGACTAATAGTAGACTTACTACTCTGTAAAGTAATCCTGTATAATCAAGCTAAAATAAACACATCTTTGAATTATAGGAGCAGAAACGCTTTCAAATAAATTTGTAAACAAAAGGTGAAAATATGTACTATGTCATCTTCGATGGAATCGTCAATGGCACATCTAAGTAGCCATAAAATGGTAGTTAAAAATAGGCATAATTTCAATGTAACAAACCTGTCTGTAAATTCAGTCCTCAGGGATGTATGAAAGTTGTGTGAAAATACAGTCTTCATGGTGATGACTGTAAAATCACTACTAGGAAGAAACTGTGTGTCAATCTGAAACTGCAGTCATTTCAGAAAAATGAGGTATATTTTTTGAGCCAGAAATATTTCCTTTCAAACATAAACAGAAATCACCAGACATTCCAGGTTTGATTTGCTTACACTATAGCAGTCTTTCACTCCACCTCTTTTCTACACTTTAGTTGATTTAATTCTTGATCACTCATCTTATAATCAGCAGTCTTGGATAAAATGTAACATAATTAAAACATCTTAGGTTGTGTGACATTTCACAAATAAATCCAACCAGAATTGGTTATCAAATCACAGCTGTAGTATGAATAAACCCGCTGTACAATGTTGTTCATTATTTGACAGGAAGTGTCTGCTCAGCTTCTTCAAGAGCTGCTTCTTTGTGTTTGTGTTGTGTGTGCTTTTTTGTTGTGTTTTGTTTTGAAGAACAAGCGAGTTTCCATCGATCAGCATTCTCTATGCATTAATTTTAAGAGGTGTGTTTCGACAAATAATAGCTAATGGAATAGCTGCAGTATGTAATTACAGCATGTTCAAGGTCTGCCCACCGAATAGTTACCACTTTCATTATAAGGAGGTTTATCTTGAGTATGAAATGTACTTGAAAGTACTTTGAAACTCACAAATTGCTGCATGATGAAATGGCATAATAGTGTTAATGGTGGTGTTCTGTGGTACCTTTTTCACTTCTATCTTTCCCAAGGTGCACTTCAGGCAATTTTGGTGGGTTGCAGCTTTTTCCTCCCAGATTTTAAGAACAGGGCTTTCCCCAGGAGAGTGCTCTTTAAAGGGAAACATGGTACCTTAGTATTAACATTATCTCCTTGTCTTAGATCAGAAGTCATCTGTCTCAGCATGGTCTGTGAAGGAGTTGGTTGCTCACCCCTTCAACCCCGGAAGGGTACACGTGTGTATCACGGCAGCTGGGAATCCAAGTCATTCCTCCCACCTATTTGCCCTGACTCTCGAAGAATCCAGGTCATGGATTTGAGAACAGTCTTGTATTTTGGCCTGATGTCTCGCTCTCACTTCTGACAACCAGGTCAGCAGCGGGAGAATAGAAAGTGAAGGCCCTTACTTGATCTTTGCTTCTCTCTGTGTTCAGCCAAAAGGCACAAATGTTAGGACAGAAGGTTAGAACAGGCAGAACTCATTGGAAACTCTGTCTAATGTTGTCTAAAAGAATTGTTCCAGCTATTTAACTTTCCAAAGGGAAAAATTATCAACAATCAAAAGATAGCTAAAAGAATGGGTATAACTTAGACCTCATTTGTTCCCTAGTTTATAATCTATTGAGAAGGTACTCAAAAAAATATTAGCATAATGCTAAGAACTAATGAGAGTGGATCACATTAAGGAAAATCTATCCATTTCAGATCAGAAGAAGTAATTCTGTTAATAAATAATAGTGCATATATTCTTCATGATTTCCTGGTTTTTCAGTTGGCATTGGAAGATATACCAATTCAATTTTGAGGGTAAAACATATAAATGTAGTTTAATTAGTGGGCATATAGTCTATAGAATAATGAATAAAAGTGAATAATCATGTTTACATTTTATTGGATGAAGATTTTTTATTAACAAATAGAGGGGACAGCCTAACCATTCATTCATTCCATGGCATATATTGAGCACCTACTACCTGCTTGGCATTGTGCTTGGTACTGCCCATGCAAAGAAGATTTACACTTCAGATCCTGTCCTCCAGACAGTGAAAGTAAAATTGAAAAGATAAATATGGAGACATAGTTACAGTGAAATATATTGGGGAGAAAATTTGCAGTCTGGAAACAAAGAAGAGAAGTGGGGCTAACTACTTGTGAGGATTGGCAGTAATTGAATAAAGAGCATTTGCTAGGTGGAGAGAGAAGGGAAGGGCATTCCAGGTACATGAACAGCATGCACAAAGGCACAGAGGTGTATAAGGGCCTGGCTTGTCCAGGTTATGGGCAGAAGTTCAGCATGGTGTGAGATATGAGGACAAGCTATGTGATATGGATTAACATATCAGAGAAATACTCTGTGCTCAGATGAAGATGGACCTGTATTATCAGTCACAGCCTGAAGACCTATAGATGTGTCCTTGGTAGTCTTAACCTAGTTTACTTTAAGGCATAGGTCAGTATGATCTTATATTTTAAGCATTTCATTATAGAAATATTCCTTTACATGGGTACACTATCATAATTGTTCAAGGTAATATGGATCAATTCACACTTTAAAAGTCAGTAAAAACAAAGCATATGTATATATTTAGAACTGGACAACCCAGTTCTGAACCTGCTCCGATCCTAGAGTTTGTTAAATTGTTTTTGTCTTGATAGTGCACCACTAAAAATTTGGCAAGAAGGAAACTGCATATTTACTTTCCCTTCATGCATATATTTGGACTACATTAAATCAATGAAAATTATAACAACTATCTTTTCTAAATCCAAAATATGTCAGGAAATTGGATGCAGCTTCAAGGACTGAAAGATGTGTGAAATGTCATGCCCTCTTCTGTGACTAGAGTTCCAGCTTGATTGATTTGATTGCTTATATTTGAAAGCTGTGGTTACATCAGTGCTCTAAGGATGTAGAAATGATTAAGCTATGTCATATTAATTAGGTAATTGCCTTCCCCCTCCAACCCCCACCTCTGACAAAGTGAACAGATCCAAGTTTCCTTAGGAAGGAATATTATCAAAATACGTTGGCTATTCAAACTAGCCAAGTTTAGCTTGCTAGAAAGAAAATAGGTAGCTGGTGTGTTGCATTTAATTATGGAAGACTGCAAAATTCCAATGACATATTTACCTCATTTACCTAGATGATATTCTAGTATTTATTAGGTCATTTGAGAAACATCTGCAATACTTAGATAAGATGCTCTGTAGCATCAGGGAAAGTGGACTACAATTCAACTCCATGAGGCCCTGTATTCCTTGTATGAATCTCAGGTCATTTTCTGATGAGGTTTCAACTCTTGACCATTTAGCTCAGTTGGTTACTACATAATGCCAGTGAGGCTCAACTTTCAAGTTGTGTACCCTTATGAGTCAGTCTCATCACGGTTGATTCATGATGGTAGCACTTTACCTCAGGTGACCTGGTCAAATGGAAGAGAGGATGACAGGATCAAATGATCATGAATGAGAAAGCATTTGTAAACTGTAAGCCAGAGTATAATTGATTGTTCTCATCATGATATTAATATTGGAAAGCTAGTCAAAGCATATTGTCATGTTAAATCATTATAAATGCCTATTTATGTGTTTCTAAAGTGATCTATTCTGATTCTAAGACTAACAAATTATACGACTAGATTTAATTCAGTGTAGTGTATATTTGGGGGACAGATTTTTAACCTTTTAGTAGAAATGAAAGAAAGAATTACATTTGCACAATATACATAAAAGATTAAGTATAGTTTTATTTTAGTTTATAAAATAAAAGATAAACTATAATAAGGCAGCAATATATAACTGTGACATCTATGTTTTCTCCTAAAGTCTCTTCTTTTCTGTTGGAGTTAGCAGAGGAAAATAAGTAGTACCTCTTTCCCCTTCCAATTTGAGAAGTAGACAGGGAGTAGGGCAGATGGAAATCAAAATATCATCTTTAATGGTCTAAAGTGATTGAAGATCATGGTGTAGATGTGTTAACCAAGTGGATGGCTTTATAACACATTTAAAACTTAGGCAGAGCTTCCCTCAGTACCACCGACCGTACTGGATATCTGCTGGTCATCCTGGACCTGAAGTGGATCTAAAGGTCTGCTCTCTGAGGAAAAGGAAGAAGTCACCCCTTTTCCCCTGAGGAGGAATGTTGATGGGGAGAGAGACTGCAGAACTGTCACAGTTCTTTGGAAATATGGCATAAGTGACCCCAAAATCAAGTAATTGATTGTTGTTCTATATACAGTTTTACCTACAATATACTGGAAACTAAAAATTGAGCTAAAAAATCTGCATTTATTTGGGTTTTTAGAGAGTAAACCTTGTGTCCTTCGCCCCCACATTCCTGTGATATTTGAAGAATTGCTGTAGCACATCATAGTGGTTATGAAAATTGGAAAAATTTATGTAACAGCTCTGTTAGAGTCATTTTGGGTTTTTGTGTAATAAAAATATTTCATTGTGTATGTCATTTACACTTAAAAATAGCTTCCCTGTTCCTTACTTATTTAATGTTCATAGTGATTCTATAAGATAAGTGATTTTATCTCCATTTTATAAATTGAGAAACTGTGGTCCAGGAAGGATTAAAAACTTTCTACTCAAGATCGTTATTTTGGCGAACAGTAATTAATTGCCCCTCACTTTCCAAGAATGTGTCATGGGTTGAATCAGAGATAAAAAAGCAAAACCCAGGTTTTCTTACTTCCATTTTGGTACTGTTTTCACCAGAACACAACTTGTACTAAAGTAGAGATATGTTTTCACTGGAATTGTACTGTGCTTCAACAAAATTATTTGGGACTCAAAGCATAAGTGTGATGGCTGACAAAATGGCTGCTCCATTCTTGGTGAAGGAAGGAGAAATACATGATCGAAGATGACCTCTCTGATGTGCCTTTTCATAGTGTATATTTTAAAAGGTAACAGAGAGAATAAGGGGGCTTCTAGAATTTTATGCCTGAGGAGACATAACTCCCAGTATTTTTATCCTTGCTCCAGAGTAAATCATTGAGTACAATCTTTTCACTAGTCAATATATTTTTTTATCTGGTTAATCTATTTCTCAATTTGTGGATCTAAAATATAACCATATGAAACTTTGAAAAAATAATTTTTTGTCCACTTTTATTGTACCCTATATTTATGTGGCCTTAGATATTACTTGATGGACTCTGTCAAAGGATTAGGCTGGTATTTTGATGTTTTATTTCTTCTGTCACCTCATTTGGTTATGGACATGGAACCAATGGAAGCAGGGTCAAGAGAATCATGCACCAGAGAGATTTTTAGCTCCACGGTTCACCCATCATCCCAACCAGATTTTTTAAAAAATGTATGCCACTATTTATACAAAGCTAAAAATTTGGGGACAATAAAGTATGGTGCAAGACTAACCAAGAATGGAAAAGGAACTGAAAGTGCACATTTAAGAGTAGGTCAGTGATATTATCTTTGTACACAAAGAACAGCAGAGTATATTGAAGTTAATAGATGCTATCATTAATCATTATTTATTTAAGGGAGATTTTTAGGAACATTTTGTAGTATGATACCTGAAAAAGATACGAAAGTTTAAGCTGTATAAAACTTTCAGAGTGAAATGTGAAACTCTGCTCTAAGGTTTTGGATTTCGTTATGAAACTCAAAACTCAGTCCCATTTTAAGAGAGGTTTTCAAACCTCAGCTACATCTCTAGGCATTGTACAAGTTTGAAATCCATGTTAACCTTTTCATCTGTTATAAAACTTTGAACCTTTTTTTTTAAGTCTGCTAAACTTATAGATAGGCTTTCTTGAGCCAGCTTTAATGGAATTACATATTATTATCATAGGACTCAAAAGTCTCTTGAGACCATTATTCAGACTGATTTATTTCTGTAAGGAAGAAGCATTTCTAATTCTACTGAGATAGAAAAAAAATTGACACTTGTGTAGTAGCTGGCATAGACTAAGTTATGCTGCAGTTACAAAAAGCTTTGAGCTATGAATAGTTTCTATTATTTTAAAGGGCTGTAAACAGCAACAACAAAGAATATGGGGAACACAATGACAAAATACTCACCATCTGCCCCTTTATTCAAAAAGTTTGCCAACCGCTGCCCTAAAGTATCCCTTAAAGCTGTTGCCTCTTTTCACAACTACCAACCATGTTTATTCCGTTGCCATCTTCTCGGTTAATTTTCTGGCCCCAGTTCACCTCCCAACACATGCTTAATCCCACTTTACCTCAAATATCTGACTTAAATATTCTAGAATATGTCAGATATCTACCTAGGAAAATAAGTCTTCAGTAGTTTCTCTCACAGGAAAATGGTTACTTCCTTACTTGCTAGGATCTGTCACATAGCCCAAATCCTCATTTCCAGCCTTATTTAAAGCCCTCTATTCATTTGCATACATGTTCATTAATTTATTTATTCCAAAAATAGTCACGGAGTGCCTTTACATACGACATTGTACAGAGAGGAGCAACATACTTTTTGTTTCCAGACCTTGTCTTTCATTTTTCCTTGACTCTGAATGTGTCTTCTTAATTAAAATGTCCCCCTCTCCTAGGAAAATAGTACATATGCTTCAAAGCCTAGGTCACGCCTTCAGTCTTTCCATAAAGCCTCTCCTAGGCTTCATCAGTCTCCTTCCCCTTAATGTCTTTGATACTCAGAATTTGCCATTCAAAATAAAAATTTTCATTGTGAAGGTTCTTTTTATGATTTTCTATATCTGTTGTGGACTTTTAGTGTATTTTTGCCCCTTTTCCCATCTGCAACTTAAAGTCTTAGAGGTCAAGTCACATCTCTTATACTTCAGTTTATTCCTGAACTTATCTAGCACCAATAAATATCTGCTGAATTCTTTTTTGGTGTTCAGGTTAAGTTAGTAGACAGCTCTTTGCGCAGAATTGTTAATTTGGGGGCTACATGTGATGGTTAGGCTAATGTGTCAACTCGGCCAGGTAATGGTGCCCAGTTGTTGGGTAAAGCAAGCACTGGGCTAATTGTAATACAAGGACATTCCATCGACTTTAATCATCAGTGAGTTGATTGCATAGATGGCTGATTACATCTACAGTCAACCAAGGAGATGGCCATCAGCAATGAGTGACGTCTTATCCAATCAATTGAAGGCCTTAAAAGGGGAAATGATTTCAGCATTCAGAGAGAGAATTCCCAGCTCCACTTCGGACAGCCAGCATCTCCTGGGAACTCATCATCAAGGACCTTCATTGGTGCCCCCCTGGTTTGCAGCGTTCCCTGCAGAATTTGGACTTGTGCATCCCCACAGTTGCTTGAGAGAATTTTATAAAATCTCATACTATTTACAGATATCTCCTTTTGGTTCTGTTTCCTTGGCCAACCCTGACTCATACGCTACATGAGGAAGATTTTTGTTTGTTTCAAGATGGGGAAAGGTCTGGGAAGGAGCCAATGGAGAGGTATAAGATGTTGTTGGAACAAAATAGGTGAGGAATAAGTCATGGAGAAAGAGCAGAGAAATTGGAACATGGTGTGCTGGTGGGCAAATTCAATCATTCATTCTACAAATATTTATGAGTGCCAATACCATGCAAACATTTTTTAAAGAAATGGCGGAAGTGGATGTGGCTCAAGCGATTGAGCTCCTACCTACTACATGGGAGGTCCCGGGTTCGGTTCCCGGTGCCTCCTGGAGAAGACAAGCAAGACAGCGAGCTGGTGCAACAAGAGGATACAACAAGAGATGCAAGGAGGAAAACATAATGAGAGATACAACAAAGGAGGTAGTTCAAACAATTAGGCACCTCCCTCCCACATGGGACATCCTGAGTTTGGTTCCTGGTATGTCCTAAAAAGCACACAACGAATAGACATAGCAAATGCAAACAACAAGGGGGAGGGGGTGGGGAGAAATCAATAAATATATTAAAAAAAAAAAAAAGAAGAAATGTGACAGTGTTGAATAAAAGAGAAAAGGCTATGTCCTCATATAGTTTATATTCCAGAAGACAGCATATAAAGAACTAAACAAGTAATTAGTCTTTTTCTTGAGAATGGAAGCAAACCCAAATCAAAACCACATCTTGAGAACGTTAAGAAAACCTACCCTGTAAGTATACTGTACTGTCCCTGTATTATCTTATGGTTAAGTTGTGTTGGAGTTAGATCATACCAACTCAGGCAAGTTAGTTGTTAAATTTTGGGAATTTTGCGAGTCACATCTTATGCACAGCCATTTAAAAAATCAAATTCTATAATCTTACTATTAAATAAATTTCACAGAGAATACTAAAAACCTATCACTTCCTAATTATTTAGTATATGATTATCTATGCTGTTGAAGTTATTTACATCTATCATATCTGTGTGGTGGAAATACTATATACTGGTATTCTACTCTGTACCACTTCCTGTGCTCAGTGACATCATGTTGGTAGCTTAAAAGTGGCCATTGTGAGGATATTTACACTATGAAATTGGCAAAAGCTACAAGTCAGGACTTGATTTATTGTTTTGTTCCTTATCTACAAGATTTTAGAAAGTGATGTTAATAATACTGATTAAACGTAAAAGTATCTTCTCTTTAGATATTACATTGTGAACAGCACAAAAATTTGAGGAAATCTTCCAGTATTTGAAATTATTACCCAATTCAATCACATGCCTGATGAATGAGTAAAGTTCTGACATATATATTTTTGGTGTTTCACTTTTGTCTTACTTGTTAACATGAACGGAAATAGCAATTAACATTCATGTTAGAATTACACTTGTTCCTCAGTTGCAACCGTAGATTGGCTATGAAATCAAGAGTTTGGCAAAAATTAGTGAAAGCATTCTGTGATAATCAGTTTGTTATGTGAAATTTACAATAAACAACATTATATATTTTATTATGCATACACAGTATGCTACACATACATTATATCAGTAAAATTTATAACATCATATACATATTCATATGCATACATTTTTTTGTAGAGCACTGAAACTGAGGAGTCAACGTTAATTGACTTATTCAATAACATTTAGCCAGTGAGTGGCAAAGCTAGAATTCCAACCCACATCTGACTGATCCAAACTGTTATTCTTAGAGTTTTCAAATTGAGATTCTAAGACAATCTACACCAGAATCCCCATTAGGACACAAGCATTGTAGATTCTCACCCCAGACCTCCTGATTCAGAATCTGGGGCTGAGGCCAAGTAACCTGCAATTTTAATAATCACTCTAGGAGATTCACATGCACTTTCCAATATGAGAACTATTTGTTCTTCAACATATTTTCTCTCAGATGCAGAGTTACTATATTCCTAAGCAGTAAGTCTCTGCAATCTGAAAAGCAGCTACCTCAGAGGACAGAGTGCAGAGAAAAGAAATGCTGGCAGAAAAAAAAATGAGTTTCTCTTTTCTTTATTTGACTTCCCAGGTTATTATAGAAAAGAAAATTTTGTGGGCAGGCCTGTGTGTGTGTGTGTGTGTGTGTGTATGTGTGTGTGTGTGTGTGTGTGTGAGAGAGAGAGAGAGAGAGAGAGAGAGAATCCTATTAAAATAACAACAATGCCTACACAGTCATTCTAATATATTTCTCCCATGGTTCACAAGAAATATTACAAGCCCTGTTTAGAGATCACTTGCTCTTACTATCAAAAGCTTCCCAGAAGAGGTATATTCTATAAGATCCTCCTGATTTAGTTAAATCCAGATACCAAAGAAAACATAAAGCCACCTCGTGTTCTTTTCACAAGTCTAGAAGAATCACAGTGATCCCAAGGTCTGCAACCCTATTCCTTCCTAAAGTATATCAACTTCCAAAGGATTTTAAAGAATACAGCATGACAGGGTAATCACTTAAGGAAAAAATTCATCTCCCCCAATGCTGAGCCTCCTGTTACAATGGATTAATCATCAAAGTCGATTATTCTGTCAAATTCTCCAAAGGTGAAATCACACATCTTACCACTGGTGTGTGGAGCAGGCATTACCTTCATCTTACTGGCACAGATCCAAACAGTGAGTAACTTTTATGTACCACAGAGGAGGAAGTGCTGATACATTTAAAAGGGAGCTACTTCTCTAGCAGCACCTGCCCAGAAGTTGCTGAAAAATTATACTCCATGCATCTCTTTCAGTACTCCCTACTGATAGGTCAGCAATTATTACAAAATTATCTGCTAAGAATCTGCTTGGAGCTTCTGGGATCATATTAACCAAAATGGAACCCTGAGTCAGAGAAAAGCAAAGAGATGAATCAGAATAGCTAACATCTCTTTCTTTGTTGCCTGTATAAATCATACCCATCCTTCAAGACAGAATTAAATTCTTAACTCTTTGCAAGGTTTTTGTCACAACCACAGAACTCATTCATCTCCCTGTTTTAATCCAACTCCCCATTCTCTGATAATTGCAGTGATTTTGTGGGACCTGTAATTTACTTATGTCCATCTTACATTATCTGCTTTTCCTCTACATGAATTTGTTTTACTTTTCATATTGATGATTTAGCAGAAACCAGGATGTGGCTTTTTCTGTAGCCTCTACAGTATTGAACACCTAGTACTTAATAAGTTATAGTTGCTTGATTGTTAAATTAAATGGAAATATTTTGCTCTTAGACTTTGGTGATGAATTCTTGCATTAGAAAATAGTGTAAACCTGAAAGTTATTGCTTCAAGTATTATTTTCTTTTATTATCTGTACGAACAGAATTAAAATATTAATAAATGAGATCAGAGAGAAGCTCAATGTGTTAATATTCACAAAGTGTGTACAATTTTATTGCATCTTTACATTCATTATCCTTCCACATCCATGGGGAATATTCCCAACTTATTGTTGCAAAAGCAAGCTCAGAAGGGGTAAATAGTTTGTCCATCTCACATGGTTAGGAATTAGGGCTAAGACTTGAACCTGTGTCATTTAATTCCTAATTCTACCTATTTCTACTACCATACCAACTACCTAGAGGATGAGTTCTCATCATTAAGAATAGGACACCATGTGACCTTGAGCAAGTCATCCAACCTCACTGGGCAGCTCTTTTATTATCTATAAGCTAAGTGGAGTCCAAAATCTTAAATGATCTAAAATATGTGGTAATGTTATTATGTAATCATTGACCACAGTCATCCTTTGCAGCTACCAGAGACTTCTGGAGTCTTACTATAGGTAAATATGTCTTGATCCCTGACTGCAATTTGAGGTGACAAGTTGTCCACTCTGGCTTATACATCATATGGAGATGATTCTGGATATGGTGGCCGACTGGAACTTCTGATATGGGCAACAATTCCAGGAATATTTTGTTGCTGCCATTTTTTTTCTGCCTAATGCAAAAAGATTAGTCTTTGAGAATAATACCCACCTCTTCCTAGAAAATGAAAACTTTAATGTACTTCCATTTTAAAACTGGCTGGCCAGAGAATCGAAGTCATTCACCAATCACCTTGTATCTGAATTTATATAATCATCAGGCACATTATTGCAAGATATAATTTTACTTGAAGACCTATGGTCAAAATCAAGAGAGATAATGCCTTTGAAAAGGGCTTTTGCAAAATTTAAGGCATTAATGGAATGCAAAGGATTATCATAAATTGGTAATTCCTTTAGAGAACATAGTCCAGTGTTAAAAGTAAATATGACACAGTATGCTTTTTTTTTTTTCATTTCAAGTCCATACATTCTGCTGTTCTGCTTTTGTCCCTGCCCTGATTCTGTCTTTAAATGAATCCTGCAAAACAAAGTAGAATGATCTCTGGTTCAAAACTCTTCAGTAATTTATCCAACTTTCATTGCTTATTAAATAACCCTTATTTTGCTTATAATTGTATAACCCCTCTTTTTTTACATGTGTTTCCTTATTTAGCCTCTATTGCAACTCCATTTTACAAATGAGACCCAGTTGTAGAGGTATGACTAACTAAAGATTATCCATTTATTAAATGTCAGATTTCAGCTTCTAACTCAAAGTCCACTGGCTCTAAAGATATTACTTTTTGTACCACTGCTTCTTATGTCTTACTGATATTCATGTCTCTCTGTGATCTTGCCCCAAACTCTTTTCCACATTCATTTTCAACATCTTCTAGTTTATTCCTATGTATAGATATGACTTCTTTAAATTTGAAGTATTCCACCAGCTATCATTCGCAAAGCTTCACATATTTCCAAAGACCCATGGTATGATAATGTCTGAATCAGCATCACTCTCATCCTAATCACCAACTAAATTTTGCTAAAATTAACTAAGATGCCTCACAATATAAATGTGTTATCTTAATGTGGTGGTTAGAATCATCCATGCCTCTTCACTCTTTTTGTAAGTGAAGCAAAACATACATATATATATATATATATATACACACACACACACACACTTTCAGAACTGAGGAAAACAAAATCATAATTGTAAATAAATAAAACTTTGATATGGTAGCTGAATCATCTAGTGCTTACTATCCTGGACTCTGGATTCACACAACTTGGGTTTGATTCATAGCTCTGCCATTTATTAACTTGCCACCTTGAACATATAATCTAATCTCCATAAACCTCAGTTTTCTCTAAAGTAAAATGGGGATGATGATAGTAGAACTTTAATCATAAACTTTTAGGAAAGAGTAATTTTATGTAACATATATAGAATTCTGACCACAGTGTCTAGCAAGGAGTAAAAATCCAATATATGTTAACAAAGATGATGATGATGATTATCTTTAGCAATGTTATTATCATTGTCAGTCTTTTCTGTCTTCACTGTGGCTGATTGCCTACATAGGACCAAAGCCAATAGATATGAACAATGTAATTAATAGACTGATAGGTGTGTCTGTACCAATGGTCCTTTGTGATTAATATTATGATAGATTCCATTTTCAAATTAAATTTAACAGCCTTTATAGCTATGCAGAGGCCAATACTAGAATAGTGAGCTATATCGTTAGATAACTTTCTGTTTGAAATAATGGGTGTCAAGTTTAAATGATTCTCTTTGACTTCATAGGGAGCCATTGCCACCTGAAAGTAGAAGAGAAAACGTTTCCCAATTTATATGTCAAATGTACCTTATACAGAGCATGCATTTATTTTAAAGATGTGATAAGGTGCTCCAGTAATCTGGCGATAGCAATTGTAAGTGGAACCAACCGGAGACCTCCTAGGGATGAACACAAATGGAGGAAAGTCAATTTATTATCCTCATCTCTTTGCTGATGTTCTCATGAGCCATCCTACATACCTCCCATCCCTACCCACACCTCTTCTGTCAATGTCCTTTCCAAAATTCATTTTTCCATGTTTTACATATTTCACAAGACATGTCTTAAGTTTCCCCTAAAATAATGTTGAAATATGATGTATTTCCTTGTTATCTAAAAGTTAATTATAAGTTTAAATAATTCCTATTATTTATTTGTTATTATTTTATGATTAACATAGTTAACATACTATTATTAATTACTAATACTCTCTAGTATATATTATATTGTTTATATGCCACCAATATATTTTTTTCAAAACCTTGGTGCTGCATATTTAACTCAATCATTTCATGAAAAAACCAGCCATATAAGCTAATTGGCAAAGTCCATCTACCCTGTCATGCCAATCAGCCAGGTCACTCTTACTTTCTGTCAGGAAAAAGTCTGACTTCATTTTCCAATTCAAATAAGCATGTTAATTCATGCCTCAGAGAACATCATCTCATTTCTGAATCCTAATCCTAAGTTAGATACAGAGATAAGGCACAGAACCTTACCTGGATGAGAGAAAACACAGTGGACCTCAACATTTTGACTTGTGCTTATGGGACTCTGTCCTAGAAGTGATGTGTCCTAGAGCAGGCCCTTGGTTTGGTGTCCTGGAGGTTTTAACACCTTGCAGCAAAGCAAAGAGACAGCTCTGCTAAAATTAGGGGGTTGTGACCTTCATTTGTAAAGTGTGAGAAGGACTTTTGTGAGAAGGAAGGTCAAAAAGGTAAAAGAAAAAAAAAATAAGAATCTTTGACTGCAATATTGAGAACCTAGAAAATGATTCCCTTGAATCTACCCATGCAGGCAAACCTCTTGGAACATCTTTGTGCCCTTTCAGCTGTTCACATACCCCAGTTTAGAGACAGCTGCCTCAATGCACAATGCCTAATGCATTAAGTAAGAGTAGGTATTGAATAAATGAATTTTACTGTGATTTACTTAGCCTTCATTACTGTACAAATCCACATGCAAAAGAAAAAAAAACTTAATCATCTTTTTCTCACAGCTTGTTTCTGTAATAATGCATATAAAATTTTTATCATATCACTTTTCCTTTAAAGGTAATATGTGCTCATTGGAGTAAAGTAGAAAAATATGGAAAAATATAATATATATGTGTATGCATATACATATACATCTTTGACTGTTGGCCTAGCATAGCATTTATATCCCCTACAGCTTGCTCAACTTATCTATTGCCATTCACTTATGTGGCCAAAGTCGCCATTGCCATTCTTTTATATAAACTCCCCTCTACTTTCCAGACTCTTCCATGTACTATCCTCCGAATGTTCTACACATATTCCCATCCTTTGCATTTGCTTATAATTCCCCTGTAATGGGTTCCTTAGCTTAAGAACTTCTCTTTTGCCAAAACTTGGCTCATATATTCTTTCCTTCATGATATTTTAACAATAGCCCACAATGTGCAGCCTTTCCCTTATGTCCTGCTATACTTATCATCTACACTATTTATTGGATACCTGACATGTGATATTACTATTAATCTTAAGTGTATCCTTTTTCTCCAGGGAGATTGTCAAGTCTTTTAAGCCAACTGGCTACTGTTTTGGATAGTACAAACTGGAGAATTGTGATGGAAAAGAAAAATCACATACACAGCCATCCTGAATTTTCACAGGAGATGGAAACAAGAGATTTACAAAGGTTGAAAAATATGCTCCATATATATTCATTTTGAGAAAATTAAAAATACCATCTAGCTGATACTTAGTCATGAAGAGAAAATCTGGTGACGGTAATGACAAAAAAAAAATTCTATTGTGTCTATTTTACGTCTTATTTCCAACACTGGATATATGGAGTAAAAAACAGCAGGAACCTAAACACTGAATGTGAATATAAGATTGCAGGAAAACTATAGCTGACAACAATGATAATTCAAATAAATATATCTAACTCAGAACCATCCTTGAACAAATATGTAAATAAGTTTTAAAATGGTTTTCATAATATGTTGCAATAGTTCTTATATTTGAGAAGGGAATGTAATTTTACAGAAAATATAAAGTATAGTTTTCTGGATTGACTTAAAACATAGAGTCAATAATGTAACTTCTAGAAACTAGAAACTAGGATTTCCATGGGTTACAAGATGCTAGATATTAATGTCGGTATGAGCCAAGATAGGCTGGGTTAAGCTGTAATAAGAAACAACCCTCAAATCTCAGTGGCTTAAAACAACTGATGCTACATATTCATTGCAAGTTAGCTTGAGCACTGCCCCATGTTTTCATTATTTGATAGAACCACTATCTGGAACAATGCTTGTCTTGCAAAAGAGGGAAAAGCGACCGCAATAAAGCACAAGCTAGTCTTTAAAGCTTTCAGCAGGAAGTGGCAAATATCACTTGGCACATCTTTCACTGACCAAAGCAAGCGCCACGAACAACCTATCAATATGGCAGGGAAGTATACTCTTCTTCGAGGGAAAGTTAGAAAATACGTGGTCTACCTCAATGTCCAATCTGAATCACTAAATCACACATAAAAATATCTCAAGGGTTTGAGGCATCTTGAATTATTCTTTACTATTTCATATTTGAGGGAAGTATTAAAATTGAGGTACCTAATGGGTTGATTTGCAACAGAGACAGCTCTGCCATTAAGTGGAGATATATCTTCAAAATTCACTTAAAATTATAAAACCAGAGATGGTAGACTCCTACTTTCTGCCTCTACTCCCACCCTTTGCCAATGCTTATAAAACAGCTGTGTACCAGGGCACTGTCTAGATGCCTTCAAATACATTATCTCCTTACTCTAGGAAATACGTGTCAGATAAGAAGTTGGTGGCTCTGAGAAATTAGATGCCTGAGAAAATGTGGTTTGCAAGTATACTACTTTTAGGCGTACTCCAGTCCCATGCATCTGATGTTCTCATGGAATTTGTAAATTTGATTTAAATGTATCATCCTCAAAGTGAATGCATTAAGGAATAATTTCTTTAAAATCAGTCTTGTTTCTCTGTATAATTTTTATATATTATAATTTGGAAGGTTAAATCTATGTTAAGACTGAGGAATCACTTTTAAGTGATCCTTTACACCTAGTAGAATTTAATGGTTTATGATTTTTGAACCACCTATACAACATCTTATTTCTTTCTGTGTAATAATATTAGGTTTAGAAATTTTAGTAAGTAATTCCTTTACATCCTCCTACATATTACCTTTGACTTAAGGCCATAATTATAAATCTACTTTGATTAAATTACTCAGAAACAGTAGTCCCTACATTGCCATGAAAATGTATTTAAAATTCTCCATGAAGACTCTAAACAAATGCCTTTCATCTATTGGCCTCATGTAACTTTGCTCTTCTTACATTCTCCAAAGTTCTCTCCTATAATTCAGTCATGTGGAAGCCACCTCATTAGTAATGTAATCTCATTTCCTCTTTACTGAAATAGCTTTCTCTATATCAAAGTACAATTTGAGATTCTTCCAAGTAATGCTCTTTTTCATTATGCATATGTTTATTTGTATATGTATGTATATGTGTATATCTATGTAAATATTACATATATGTATTTACATATATATGCGTATGTATATTTGAATGGTCTTGTCTCCCCCAAGAGTTTCATTTATTAATTTTTTCAGTCCTTTACTTGACTACTCACTCAT
>JAQZBX010000449.1:16712-41712 GCA_029593785.1 Cabassous unicinctus | reverse complement strand
ACTACATTTCCAAAACCAGCTCAGTTTTTGTAATTTTATTTTAATAGCTGCTTCCTTCTCAGTATCAAAACAATTTAAAAGCCCCTATTTAAGACAGATCATTTGAGTCCCTGTATGTATAAAATAGTTGTCACTTTTTACAATTTTTAACTCACGGATAATATTGTAGAAAGAAGTTTAAAAATAGACATGGACCCTTAAGATTTCAGAATAATTTGTAAGCTTGAGAGCTACATTTTAAAGAGATTCAGAGTAATCATTTTATCATAAATATACACTTTGAATCATCTTCAGTCATCCAAACTTCATTATGAGTGGAAATGGGAATTTTAAGCTGTGTCGGCAGGACTCAAGCATTTTCACTGTCCTATGTATCACATGGCGCCAAAATGTATTTCTTAGATATCCACTAAGTAGACCAGCAATACGCTGCAAGCTGTGTTAAGCCTTCTCAGGAGGACATTCAAGGAAAGCAAGCTGGTACCTCCTCTATCTCTTGTTCAAATTTTAACATCTCTGCAGTCCTCTGGATAGGTTCCTGTTCTGTGGGAACTTTCCAAATTGTGAACAAAAGTATCGTGTTATTGACAGAGAAATGGTTCAAGATGAGATGTCACTTTGATTTACTTTTCAATTAAGAGACATTATTTTATTAAATGTTAATATTCAAACATATACCTATTTTAAGCATTAACATTTTTTCTCTAATATAGTGAAATTTATAATATGCCATGCTGGTGAACATTTTAATAAACTGAACTTCAAAGTAGAAATCAGTCACCTTGTAGATGCCAAAATATCACTGAGATAAAGTGCCATCCCTGAAGGGTAGATACCATTGAAGGCACTTGAGTCAGAATGAAAGAGACTTCTGAAAACTTCTAGCATACCTCTGCAGTTTAGACATTTAGAAACATTGCCAATTTAATATTCAACTCAGTATAAATGGCTTTAACCTTGAGCCTCTGGTGTACTTGAAGATAGTTTAATTTACTGTATTAACACCAGCCCTAATAGGTATCACATTTATAAGGAGACAGTTTGACATCCTTCAAGGAGTAAGCCATTCAAAATAAAGATTTTTTTCCCAGTAGTGGAGAACAGGACAAGCAGTTGGCATTTGTTCTTTCTTTCATTTTTTCCACATTGTGTAACAAAACACCACACATATTGATCATTGTTCAGACAAACCCATGAGTCCTCTCCACTGCACAGAGACCCTAGAGTCAGAGTAAGAAATTAATGTGAATTTACTGATTCTGGGTTTGCCAATTATTGGGCACACGTGGAAGAATGCACCCAAGATATTCTCACTCTCTAAATATTTTATTTCTGTTTCTGCTCAGGAGGACTCTTTCTTCTGATATTACCATGCAAGTCCTTACAGACATTTGTTATATAAATAATATTGTTAGTATTTTTAATTATTACCAGATTAAATATCACTCTTCACATTGCTTTATAACCTGATATAACCACTGTTGTACCATTAATTCACTAATAGTCTGAATATGGTCATTAAATATTTCAAAGGTTTTTTTCAAACAAAATTCTTAATCCACTCAGCTAAAATATGTGCATATGCATAAATAATTTCAAATATAATTTTATGGGTTTCAAGGATCTTTTGGAGTCCATACACATGTGGCCTTCTTTAGATTCACAACTCCAGACTTGGTAGGCAAGGGAATTTACATGCAATGGCAGTCTTGCAAATTTGAGAAGATTCTGTACCAAATTATCCTTTGTATTTCATGAAGAGAAGATTTGTCCTCAACATAACTTTTGAATGTTTGTTGTTGTTGTTGAGGGTATTACCTGGTAAGCAAAATTTTCTTGTATAAATATATATTTCATATAATTTTGCTATATTCTAGAATACAGCCAAGAATCTAGAAAGATGAAAAACAAAGCAGATAAATTTAAATGTAGATATATTTCAGTAGGTAGAAATTTAGATATCAATTTAAAGAAAAGCTAAATTACATGCCACATAAGTTTTTGTATTTCATTCGAACACTTCACTATTAGAAGAGTCCCTCGTATCTTCATTCAGAACCTAGGTACTCTTAATTTAAGTACAATCTATACAGAATCAGTTAATTGGTTTCCCAGCTCATATCGGATTAGAAAATGACATGTTTTTTTGGCAGCAGACACACTAACAACAGTGGGAAGTGAGCAACAAGAAAAAAAATGTTCCCGCAAAATAAATTTCAAGTATAAGTGCCAGGTCCATAAAGAGTAGAGTGGTCACCATGATAACCCTTGAGAGAACATCTGAACAGCAATGCATGTTCCAGATGACTGTGTTCTGTCCTCAGTTTGGAGGACAAGGGTGGAAAGTAAATACTTTCAATATTTGCAAGATTTCCATTAAAGAACATTTAAGTGATGACTTTTGGCAACCTAATACAGATCAAACAACTCAGTTACAGATGATAACAAGTAAATGACGAGTCATTGTCATCTCTTTTGCCCTATTGTTTATTGCAAACTATACAAATATGTAGTACTTGAAGTGAATTGCATTGAAATTTTCCTACTATTCCAAATTTTCAGTAATTTACCTAGGTTGTTTCTATCTACTGGGGTTACATTTATGAATATTCATGTTTATAAGGAGAAATATACAAGCATATTGGGGATGTGTTCTTGGTTACAGAATTCTGTGTTCTTGGAACCAGAATTCCCTGGAATCTATGTCTTAGAAATATTGTTTGGATAAATTTTGCTTTCTTTTTCTGAGAGAACGGCCTTGGCTCTCTTGATTGTTGATACCTTTGATTGCTCTTACATAAACAGTAAAGACACTTGGCAACTATAGCTTTTGCCAGGGCTTCTGGGCAGAGACAGTTTTAACAGCTTCTTTCAACTCTTCTTAGGAATGGTATTGAAATGCTAGGTTAAATGTTGGTGCAAAAAATGTAGACAATTATAA
Organism: Cabassous unicinctus; assembly: GCA_029593785.1. Taxonomy (NCBI): domain Eukaryota; kingdom Metazoa; phylum Chordata; class Mammalia; order Cingulata; family Chlamyphoridae; genus Cabassous; species Cabassous unicinctus. The sequence goes on along the minus strand of JAQZBX010000449.1, from coordinate 38,771 downwards.
AGAAAGCACTGCCAATACAAATTATAGATACCATGCTTTCAGGGCTCTTTGGGGGAGAGTTGAATTTTTGTGGTTCTCTCTTCAATTTTGCTTCCTTTACCCACCTTTTCTTTTTTCTGCATCTTCTCCTACCCACAGAAATCGTGGTATTGGCTTTAAAGTACTGAAAAATGCTCCCTAATATTGGGGCAATCCAGCTAATGGACTTAGTGCAAAATAACTGATCCTGAAGACAAGGAAATCCATCCCAATCCTATCTTTAGGCTCTTCTTAATTTCATAACAAGCATCACAGACAGTCAAAACCAGGCTCAGAAATAACTGTTAATGCATCACTTAAATCCATTTGCTTCATCTATGTTTTGTCCTATAAGAACAGAAACAAAATAATTCACAAACACACTTTTCATCCTCTTCCCTCCTTCTTACAAAGGTTAAAACATAGAGGGAGGAAGATGAGAGGTACCAAAAGAATTGACAATATAAATATCAGCGATATTTGTTAATGCCAGTATAGCAGTGCTTAGTCTTAGGCAATATGAAGAATCAAGCAATATAGGGATGATGCACAATTAGTGTCATAACACAGAAATATTTTTGTTTATGCCTAAAAGCCAAATAATATTTTTGTAAAAAATAATAAAATGAGCTTTAATGATGGATGTGGAATTTTATATTTTAAAATATCAGAGAACTTCAGCATGCTAATATATAAATATAATTATTTTAGACTAATGAAAAGTTAATAGTAAAAAGACAGAAAACAATATTCTTATATTTTAGAGTATAAGAAATGGAGTAAAAAAGTTAAAATCTTGCTTTACTTTGTTCATGTATTCAATAGTTACTGAGAGCCTCTTACGTGTTAGGTGTTGTCCTAGACATGGGGAGGAGCATAGAAGTGAACTTCCTTCCCTTAGGCTCTTATATTCTAAAGTATGGAAGTAGGTCACAAGCAAACACATAAAGTAAACGCAAAATACTTTCTTAAATGTTAAAAAGTGCTATGGAGAAAAATTAAGCAGAGAGAAAATAAAACAGAGGGAAGGGTTGCAATTTAAAATAGGGTGGTGAGGGAAGACCTTACTGAGGAGGAGATATTTGAGAAAGCCTAAAGGAGATAAAGGTGCTGACCACACGGCCATCTTAAGCAAAGCTGTAGAAGCAGGAGTGTGTTGGCAAGTTCAATGAAGAGCCACACGGCCAGAGCGGCTGGGCAGTGTGAAGGAGGAGGGCGCTACATATGAAGTCAGAGGAACGAGCAAAGGAAATTGAGAAACAGCAGCCCTTAGGGTAGGAAGGTAAAAAAGATTGTGCTGAGTGGAAGCCAAGGGAAGAAAGTGTCTCAAGGAGAAAGATGTGATCAATTGTGTTCAAATTTGCTGATAGTGCAGGAAATGGCCCTTGGTTTTAGCAATGAGAATGTCTTTGGTTAAGTTAACAAGATCAGTTTCCTTAGAGTTAGGGGAGGGAGGACCTGTTGGAAAGTTTGATTAGGAGATAGCAAATAGAGATACCTATTTTGCAGAGTTTTGCTTCAAATGGGAGCAGATAAATGGGAGCTGGAGGTTTTGTTTTGGTGGTTTTTTTTTTTTTTTTTTCAAGTCATTTGCAGAAAAGAGGACGGGGATCTAGTGTTCAAGCTGGTGGGGATTTGGCCTTTGATTGGAGCATGGTCAGCAGCACGTCCATAATAATCTGCAGGAGCAGATTATATGGTCACAGATGCGTGCAGTGGAGTAGAAGTGAAGCGGGAACTGTAGACGTTCTTTTCTGTTCATTACAGTTTCCTTAGTGAATGAGGATGCAAGATTTGAGAGAGAAGATGGGGAATTGATGTTGGGGAGGAGATTGAATGGATGAATAAAATGTAGTATGAGTGCTAGGAAATAACTTAATATTATTGGTCACGAATTTAATATGAAATAGAATGACTGTGTGTGTGTGTGTTTTCCAGCTAGGTGTAGATGCAGAGTAGGTGGAAAGTTGGGTTGAACCACGAAGATATCTCAGCTACCACTCGAGAGGGTAAAAGCAAGGAGGCAAAGTGAATGCTCAGAGAAGAAGTTGAGGGTATGCAACGTTTGCTGATGATTCTCTTGCATACCAGCAGAAGGTTTTGGGGAGTTGGTGAAGGGTAGGAGAGGGGATGTCAGTAAGAGCTGTATGGTGGCAAAAGGTCCCAGGAGTTATGGGCTTCTGGGAATTACTGAATAAAAACAGAGATAAAGTCATAATAAAATTAGTTCTGATTCATTCAGAACATTGAAAATGGTGGTGAGACTCTGGTCACGAGGAAGAGTATGGGGCTGGCCAGGAGCATGGAGGATCCTGGTCTCTTTACCCTCCAACCATGATATGGAAGCAAGGGTACCTAAAGCACCCAGATCTCTGGGGTCCTCTTGACTCCTTTGATCGTTTCTCAATGAAACAAGCCCGGTGTCCCTATGATTTTTAGAGTCCAGGGGCTCACAACTAATGCTTTCCCTTTAAGTTATTTTTGCTTCTACCATAAAATGAAAATGAACACATCACACATCTCTCTTTCAAGCATATATATTTAATGCACATAATCCACAAGAACACATTTTTTTCCTTCAGCCCAAGTGTCATATGTTCATAGATTTCTTTTATCATTCTCTATTTGACTAAAAGTATATTTTCTTTCTGAAGGGAAACAACAACAAAAAACACCCCACAATAACAAATGCTTGAATTATTACTGAAAGGGCATGTGAACTGTTTTACCCCTAACATATGAGAAAATTTTAAGTCAAATCAAGTGAACCCTGGACCTTGAAAGCATCATAAATATGCAAATGGACAAGCTGTGTAGCTGATATCCTAATATCTGTCTCACTTTCATTTCTGACTTGCCTAGAGAGCTAGGACTGGGCACATGGAGGAACGCTGGCTTCCTCTCACTCCTGGCTCTTCATCATCGTTTATTTATATAACTCCCTGTGGAAGTGTAGACTCTTAAACCATAGAACCAGTGTGCAGAAAGTATGCTTGATCCCTTCCACTATCAGACAAGCAGCACTTCTTCCCACAGGCAGTCATCTTTCCAGGACCAGGAGCCCACCTTCACCCTTGAATGAACAGGTCTCTTGGCTTAAGTCACGTGCTTATTCAACAAATCAAATTGATTTTGTATTTTTACTAGACGCGAACATGTAATGGAGATCCAAAAAGGAATAAGTTCATTTTCACTTGAAGTTACAGTCTGGTCAGAAAGACAGATACTAATGAATGTATGGGCACAAACTGAGAGAAGCCCTCTATAGGAAAGGATGTAATTCTCTGATGGTATATAACTGGGTAAACACATCCAGACTGTGTGTGTGTGTGTGTGTGTGTGTGTGTGTGTGTGTGTGTGTGTATACATGTGTGTGTAGGAAGAGGTTAAGGATGTAGTTTGCTTACCAGAGGGAACAGCATGTGCAAAATGCTAGTAGCAAATGGTACATTTGAAAATGTAAAGAAGACCCATGCAGCTGTATAAGTACATAGCTGTATGCTGGTTCTCTCACAACTTCAATGTCAGAATTGTTTGCTCCTCTTCCTTGGCATTTCTTAGCATGGTAAATCCCAACTCTCTCGAGGATGTTGAGGGAACAACAAGGGAGGTGTATAAGTTACCCCTCAAGCATCCACAGAATTGTGCATCTAGCAAGTTCTAGCTCATCTTTTCACATCCAGCTCGAATATGACATAGCCTCTATTGAAGATCCCTTAATTTTTAATGCCTCCTTAACTATAAAGCCTTTACAAATGCTGTTATAGAATTGGCTTTCTATAGTATACTCCTTTACAGAGACAGTACTGTATCATTGTTTGCCCAATAGTAGGTGCTCAATAAATGGTTATTGAATTATTTTTAACATTTCAAACTCTTCATTTAAAAGCATCACACAGATATTTTGTTAATACATCTTGTTAATACATAGATTTTGAAGTTACTGAAGAATATATATCCAGTAAAAACTTCTATTTTAACCATACTTAATAAGAGTATACATAAAAGTATTTCTGAAAAAACAACTTAGCTATAGCAAAACAAGTTAACAATGTTATCTTTAACGTATAATAAAAATTGTTATCAAGTGATAACTTCAGAAAACTATGATTTCTGGATAAGATGTCTTTTATTATACAAAATCTGTCATTTGTTATGTTTAGCTTAGCTTAGCTTCTGTAATTAAGAATACCTTTTAATAAAAAAGAAAAAAGGTTTACAGTTGTAGAATTATCACCAGTTTTTACCTAGCCTAATTGTGTTTTTAATGTCTAATTTCGTACAAGAAAATGACAGTTCCATCCTTTGAAATGGATAAATGCCCACCTAAATAACAATGCTTATTTTAAAAAGAAACTTTTAAAGAAAGTATATGAAATTTTTACTGAAAATATCCCATCTGCCATTTGGAGTCTCTGGTTAAATGATGGTCGGTGTCTTCTTAGAGGAAGGTCTTTGCATCTCATTACAAAGCAAAATTATGGAGTTTCTAGTGTATCAGATACATTTTGACATGATTGTTGGGAATTTTACAGCTTCTTTTAAGACACAGCTGAGTCATAGTAGAATGGTACAAGTCCCAGTGTATTTATGCTAGGGATATTTTGGGAAATTATGTCACTACCATTATTTGATTTTAACTGTCTAAATTTGAGTGTTTCATTTGGAATGTTAAAAACTTTTTCCATTTAGTATTCCCTGTCACATAAAATACCAGATTAATAATAAATGATCATTTGAAATATGCTTGCTTTTTTGGCATGTAGGTACTGATCATATACTTTTGCTTATAAGAAAAACTATGAATATATGTGACAAAATAATCTGTATTTTCTTAGCAGACATGTATGGAAAAGCTGTAACTATAGAATGGAGGGTTTTGGTTTTTGTTCTTGTTTTTGGTGAATTTTCATCAGTCAGGATAACAAATTTGAAGTATGAATTCTTCACTAATAAACACTCAAATCTAAATTATAGAGTTCCCTCTATGTAAGACTGGCACAATCTTCAAGTGGACACAAGGAGACCATGCTTATTATTGCAGTTATCAGATATTGCCCTAAGAACAGTCCCAATTTGCCCTGCAATTCCTATAATAAAATAAAAATGTTGTGAAACAATTAGTAGATGTGTAAAATAATACTGTGTTCAAAACATTGTTATTTTCCTATGAAATGTATGGATGCTTGAATAAACTCAGAGCCTGTGACAGAAAAATAGCTTTAAATAGCAATTACGACATTTTTCCCCTTATTTCGGTTTTATAAAGACAAGGAAATGCAACGGTTTTAATAATTAAGGATGCAGACTAATGCACACATTTTGCAGTACTAATAAAAACTTCCTGTTATCACCTCTATTTTAAAAAATGAAGAAGGCATTTCCTTAATGCACTTCACTACTCCCCTTGCCGGCTCTGTTCAGGCTTGGAATTTGATAATAACATTTCCAAATTGTCAAAATAAAAATAGCATTAAAATTGATTTAAGTCCAGCTTTCCAAATCAGTTAACCCAAAGGTTAAGTGCTACAGCACTTGACCCAAGAGAGAGTTTGGTCCCCTTTTATAAGACCTGAGTGTAAAGAATAAAGACAGCATTTTTTTCTTCTCTTTTTTAAAGAAGCCACGTGTAATGTTCTCTGAGTTAAGTTTTACCATTCATAATGAATGCAGTCTCGCCATTCAAATGCGACCATAAGTACACAGAAGATAAGAATTTAATTAAATGTAGATTAAAACCAAACAGGAAAACACACTAGCTGATAATTTTATCCCATCCTCTGGCCATATTTTTTATACTTCCTTCTTGTTCTTCTTCGGGCTATAGCTTATCAACATGCCGATAGTACCATAACTCATTACATCTGATGGTGCAGTGGAAATGTGCAGGCTCAGTGCTTGGATTTCGGAGTCACTTAAAATGCAAAGCATGTAAATGCCTATGTTAAATATACTAGTGTTGTAACACTAGTGAAAAGGAAGTGATTCTGAAGAAATCCTTAAACCTCTCACAAGATCCATTAATATTGTATAGTAAGAAATGGAATTTTCAAACTGGAACCATTCATGTATTCACAGATATATGGTACGGCTTAATATTTTAAGGTTGAGCTCCGTTAGCAGTTGGCAAGGTTGAGTGACAATCCACTTCAATTTACTTCAGTGTAAGTAGAGTTTGGTGTAGAGGCAGTCATGTCACATTTTAGGAGAATGCTAATTTTCATTGCTGACCATAATGTAGTAAAACAGTATATTTGTGCTTGAATGAGGCTCTTATTAATCTATAAAAAACATCCCAAAATTATTTATTATTTAATCTAAACCTATTGGGATTGTGAAGGAAGAGGCCACAAAAACACTAACAATAAAAGTCATAAAAGATGCAAAACTTTATCGAGACAAATTATATATATTATTATGGTTAACCAGTTTAATTTTTTTTCTAATCAACAGTTTTGGTCATTGTAGAAAAAGGCAAGGAACAGTTATAAACAATCCTGGTCATTGCAAAGGAAGGCTGAAGACCAAGCACAGTAATTTTGAAATCCAAAAGAGGATACATCATTGGGTCTGTTAATTAAATATTAAAATAAGGTATAGAATGTCAGTGTATTTGTCAACATGCAGTCTTGATTTATTAAGCACTAGTAAAGCATAACTGGATCATTTGTGCATTTGCATTCTCTAAAACTAAGAGCCTTAAGGAATATAATGTGGTTTTATTTTTATTTTATTTTATTCATTTATTTTTGTTAGCAGGCATAAATGTTGAAGGTATTCTGTTTTTTGAAAGGTAAATTGGTTGCTGCTTTTTTTTTTCTTGACTCAAAATAATGAACTAATAAAGTGGCTTTTCCAATTAAAAGATCTCTGGAAAATGATTCAGGTTTTTGCCTCTTTGATGTAATTTTGAAGTCCTTGATGGTTTGAAGTACTAAACTGATAGCACCACGTCCTCTGCACTAATTGCCACATGATCATTTTGCACTCATATCGATATAATATGAGGCATCGACACAGCTGCAGATTTTGCATTTAGGAGTAAGTCAAAGGGATTGATTTCATTTCAAAGATATGAAAAATTTCACCATCTAAAGAAACAGTGTTTTATGGGGTGAACCTCTATTTTCTTGCCATTAAATCACTGGAAAAAGGAGAGTCACAGTATAGACATGAGCTAAAGTGTTGTTCACTAGCTAGACCAAAACATGTTGGCTTTGTCCAGAATTTTGGACACATTGCTGAGATATCAGTGACATTCTCTATTAATTCACTTTACTTTGGTCCCCTTTTCCAGTATAATTTCATTTCAATGGTGATGTTAAGGAGTAAAATAAAATTATAGAAAGTAAAACTGAGATGCAAAATGGCAAAACATTTTGGGATTTTGAAAGAATTCATAAATAATGTCTGCTAAACTATTTTAAACATAAAAATATTTAAAAAAAAAGACTTCCCGGGTAGTCTGCACATATCCGTGTAATGTGTCAAGTCTCTAAGGCCCTCTAAGAAAATGATAGATTTACCAAAAACGACCATGACTCCCTGGCACGTACTGAGAGCAGAGAAAGATTTCTGTAAACATTAAGTCTCATAAATATCCTTGTGGTTAAACATATAGGGAGAGCAAAGGGAGAAAAAAGTTCCTAAGAAACGTGCATTACTTCCTCCCCTCCCTCCTGTCTCCCTTAGGTGCCCCTCCTTTGAGGGGCCTTTCTCCCCTGCACAACTGGCAGAGCGTTCATGCCGTGTCCTGGTCATACCCTGGTTATGTGTGTGTGTGCTCCTTTCTGAGAACTCTCCTCCACACTGTGCCAAATAACTGCTAGGTCATAACAAACACTGGTCTTTAAGATGGGCAAGAAGGCAAGAAAGGGAGAGAAGGAGGAAGGGATGAAGGGAGGGAAAGGGGAACTTAGCTACCCAAGAAAACGCTTTTTTGTTGTCTCTGGTACAATGTCAAGCTGGAAACTATGCTAGTTACAGAAAAGTTCAGAATTTGAGTATAATGAATGTTTAACAGAATAAGATATAGAGATATGAGTATGTGAGATTCTCAGGGGCCACAGCAATGAGTGTCAATAAGAGAAAACAGAGAACAAGAAATTTCTATTTGGTAATGCTTTGTCATGGGCAAAGCAAAGAGAAAAAATGGGACTAGCATTTGTTAAGCATCTACCATGTGATGGGACTTTATATGTGATTTTATTGAAATCTTAAAAAAATAACCCTGTAGACTGAATTATTCACATTTTACACATGTAGGAACCAAGTCTCAGAGATTGACCATCATATAACTAATTGATTACAGACTGGTATGCAAACAGAGATCTGTCTCATTCCCAAATCTATATTTGTCTCTGTAACAAACCTTGCTGCCTCCAAAAGTGTAATTTTAGTTAATTGCATGTGTATTCTATCTGCAATGAAATTACTTTTAAGTTAATTATTCCAGAAAACACAAGGTACTATATCCTATTTGTTTTTATTTTATAAATAGTGTGTAGAATTGTGATCTACATTTTTAAATCAATATTATTCAAGGAAAATAAAATTAGGTGAGTGTGGTAAAATCTTTCAGGAGATTAAAAAACAATGCATATTTCTAAGTTACATGTTAGGAAATTATTTCTGTCTGCCATGACTTTATTGGGGTGCTTAAAAGACTAGGAATTTTACTCCATAGTAGATCAATTTTGATGATGTATCTCTGGTTGCTACACTTTGAACTGTTTTCTTCATGCTGAAATGGGGCAAGAGTAATGGGTGTGATTTGCTTGATTCAGAGGAACGACATTGGCAGAGCACAACCAATTTGCCCAGAGGGAGGGAAATAGGTGAAATGTATCTTAGAAGCAACTATGACATTTTAAATGTTAATATAAGAAATACAGTTTTGGGGAAATATATGAAAAGGATTACATAAATAGGGTTTACCCTAGAACAAAGCAACTAAAAACTTCTGCCACCCAGGATATTTTAACACTACCTTTTGTCCAAGGGACACTTTGTTCTCATCAAGCCCTATAATAACAGAATTATCAGTTCAGCATGCAGTTTTTCTTAAGGGAATACAGGGTAGATGGCCCCCATCAGATTTGGTTATTTTCTTCAAAGTATTCTTGATGCTAATCAGGTAAACCGCAGGGAAATGTGAAGAGGGAAATGTTTCCCTATCAGTAATCACACTGGGCAGACTTTAAACATTTTTACTAATGCTTGAAAGTACAAACCTGCTTTATTTGTACGTTTACAAGCTGTGTTATGGTTCCACAGGAAAACCAAAATGGATTGCAGGCATCTGCATGTCCAAGAACATATTATATGTGTCTCAAATAATTAAATGAAAATAATGATAAGAGACTAGAAATTAAAATATTATTAAAATGTGTCTGTTAATGGGTAGTTCCGGTCACCTCCACGGCAGTGGGAAAATTTGAAGTCAGATTGTAATGAATGCATGTTACAGCATTAAACAATAACACATTCTTCCCAGGAAAACTAAAATGACAGGTGTAGCCATTGATGCTTCAAGCACATACTCTGACCCCAAGACTCCCAATCTGCTACAGTCTGTGGAGCACATACTGTGGAGTCAGAATTATGCTTAGGGAAAGAATAACTGGAAAATGTAGTGTAGGAACTTCATCTTATTTACTGCAAAATTTCAATTTCTTATTGTGATAACAGTTTTAAAATAAAATGGAAATGGGCATCTCCCTGACTGCTTACTTGCCTTCCTCATTTTCTTAAACACAAAAGGAAGCTTCTGAGCAATGGAAGCTATATTTATGTAGCTTTTTAAATAAATGATGCTGTGATATTTGACCTTAGGTAGAATGCTAAAGAAATAAAAATTGTTCTTCAGCCTAGTGTTTTTTAGTTATATTTGAAACTGGATTCTTGCTGCATTTTTTATTTAAATGGTTTACCTTAATGATCAGTGCTAGGATATTTCAGAATTATGCAAAAGATGAAAATAAAACTAGCATTAGCTGAATTCATATTTCTGAAATACATTCATTATTACATTTTTGTAGTTCTCTACAGATCATTACTTTATGCTTGATTTTGCTCATATTTCCAATTTTGTCTAATTCTCAGTCACAATTTTTACATTATAACTCACTGAAGATTTTATTTTTTTCATTTCAGTAACCATTACTTGAATCATAAAAAGACATTACTGTATTCATAATGTACTGCTCATGTGACAGTTTTTGAACTTTAATATTCTTTTCTGTAATGTGCCGGCTTAGCAGCCTATAAAAGAGACATAGTGTTTGTAATGTTTCTTACCCACAGCAAATGATGTGATTCTGGGGTTTATGAAATGGCAGTAGTTTTCTAAATTTGTGATTCTTCTGTGTTCTGTCGTCAAGAACAGTTGTACATCTGCTCAACACAGACTTTTTGAGACTATGAACTTTAATTGAGGAAAAATAATGAGGGTTCAGGGAGTACTGATATGGAGTTGGTTGCAAAAGCAGGTTCCCTGCTGCCAGATCAATGGGTTATTTACTTCTTTGTCATAAACAGGAAACAGATCATTGTTTGTGGTGACTACACACTTATTTTAAAACCTGCGTTCATATTTTCTCCCTCCTTGTCAACAAAGAACATTTTAAATAGCGTTAGTTTATGCTTTAACATAACTATATGGAATGATCACACAATACTTGTTCTGTTTGAATAATTAACCCCATCTTGTTTAAAAAGGACACTTAAGGAGTGATTATAAGAACACACATCATATGTTATTCCAATCTTCACCTCCTCAGTTCATCTGGTTGCAGCCATAAACCCTCTATATAATATTGCCGGAATATTTTTCTGCCTCTTCTATAGACATTTGGAAGTAGAAAACCGTTTTTTCTAAATGCATAGGGAAATCTAAACTATTGCTTGTCAATAATTTTAGAATTTTCAATGGGACAGCTTAGCGGTTTGTACAAGTTTCTCAAACCACCTAAGTAGACTTTTCTCATGATACAGTTGGGGGCGGCGTGGGGAGAGAAGCAAAGCTCACAAGGCTTTTAGGAGTGCATAAAACAAGCAAATGGGGCTTTCAGTAGGCATCTGATGTGTATGGAACTGTCTCCAACACACCTGAGCAGAACCAACCTTGGAGGCCAGGGTCACCCAAAGGGGGCGTGCTCTTCTCTCAAGCTCCTCATTAGCAAACCAAACAAAGGGGCTGCAGGATTCCTGAAATTAGCTTCAATTTCCATCATGACAAGTTACTTTTTGTGTTACATAATGATATGCCTGGAATTTAAATCCTAGGTTCTAGAGATAAGTGTTTTAAATTCTAATGAAGGGTTTTGTGGCATGAAAGTCTAACTTTTAACACTTGTCCATTGGAGACCTTAGAAACCACACCATAAGCTTTCAACTCAAAGCCCACCCATGGAAAGTTCATCTGAACTCTCAGAAGTTTCACAAAAACCTTACCTCTCAACCAGAAATGTTGTAATTGAACCTGTTCTTAGGAATAGTCTTCACTTTTACTCTAAATCGCTCGTACTTCATTTTGGAATTGTGATTACTACTGGCAGTCTGAATTATGTTGGAAAGAACTTACACCAGAGAAAAATTTATTTTCAAGGGAAAGAAAATTGAATTTCTAAAATATAAATGATTAAACCTAAATCCATTGCATAATCTACCTTCCAAGAACACTTAACAAAAAAAAAATATTTGACAAAATATTTTCCTCTGATTCATTGGCCTTAGTGTTTAAAAGTTTGGTGAAAAAAAGTTTGTGTTTTTCTTATTGAATAACTATAACGCAATAATGCATTTTTTCTACCAAAAAGTGGTGACAAAAAATATCATTAAATGTGGAAATAAAAAGAATACTTTATTCCTTATTCATACCAAATAATTGTTACTAGTTAAAATAGATCATTTTTAAGTGTTTTGGATGGGATTTTGCACTGTTGTTTCAGCAATGGGTCTCTTAGCATTGTTTGCATCTCTGTTGTGCTATTTTATACTTCAAGAATACTGATGTCTAGATTTTTAATTTACATGTACTAAATATTACTACCAAGTGTTCACTGCTAAATCTTTTTCGCTGTTTATAATTACAATAATAAATATATTTATCATGGTAAAGTTGAATTTCCCCTCAGTAATATAGGCATAAGGCACAAATGAAATCCTTTTATCTCCCCATTGAGGTGGATGAGGGTTGTTGGTTTAGAGCCAATAGAATTTCCTTTGCATCCAAAATGTAAAATGGGAATTAGGGCAAATTACAATTTTGCACAATAAGAAAAGTGGTTTCTTCATTTCTATTGACAGGAGGGCTTAAGTGAAAAGATTTGATGTAATTTAATTTAAAAGCAAATACTAGACAATATTCAACTGGCTTTATAGAGAGTTTCTTAGAAGTCTTGAAAATTAGTAGCCCCAGAAATAGAATTATTCATTCACAAATACATGCTTTATTCTAGACAGCAGGAAGTAGTAAGTCCAGGCTTTGAAGCTCTGTCATACCATGCAGAGATGAAAAGTTCGAGATGAAGTGACATCAATGAAAATGCTCTGAATAAAAGACATCAAGAGCAAAGCTTTTGTTTAGGACCCCTGATCTCTAGAGATGAATATTGTGCCTGAATTTCTTGTTCTATGACCTGCCGTTATCAATTGGATCTAATTTCTCAAAAAGAATACAAGAAATGTGAATTGTAAGAGAAAAGTGGTAGATGACTAATTTCTTTTTCTATCAATGACGGTAAAACATGTGTTTTGTTTTGTTTTTTCCTTTTTACCATAGATATGCTGGTAGGATAACAGAAAAACAAAACCAGGGCATGGTTTGTAAGCCCAAACATGACTGTTTCAAAACTGGCCCTGGAAGTAGAAGATTTAAGTAGCTGCTGTTAGGAGGATTTTTGTAGCTGGGGAACAAGTCTGCCAGACCTTCACTGTGTCTACTCTCCTGCATTTTGTGATGGCCTGGGAAATTAAGAGAGAGAGAGAGAGTGAGTGAGTGTGTGTGTGTGTGTGTGTGTGTGTGTGTGTGTGTATGTTGTAGTAATAGTTGTAACAGCAGCAGTAGCAGTAGAGACAGGAAAGGTAAACTGTGTTTGCCCGGAGGTATATAGTTGAATTAAAATGTGGCAAAATACAGAAAGACTTTATTGCTTTGAAAATGAAACTTGATTTTCTAGGAAATAAAAATTACATAAGAAAAGCATTTGAAAGATATGATGATTTATTGACAGAGTAAAAATTGTTATTTTCCAGTTGAAGTTTTGAGCCTACATTAAAACCTTTTGGTCAGAAATTACTATTATGCACGAAGACTAAAGCATACTGCAAGCCTTTCAAAAATGCCATTTTCAGAATACCTTCTGATGATTACTGCTCTTTTTTCTGTAAAGTTCTATAGAGAATATATTTTAATTAGCTTCCACTTGATACCACTTCATACACACTGCCCAACTCTGACCCAATGTCTGATCGTATAGAATACATTACAAAAGAACTGGTCATTTTAGTGCTTTAATATAGCTTTGCATTAATGTCAGACATCATTTAGACAAGGCATTAAGTGTTATTTTAATGACTGAAGTGTGTTGGGTAGAAGAGGCTTAATCTTTATAGGAAGAACAATTTCAATTAGCTCTAAAATATTAATTTGTTGGTACAACTATATACTCTAATGTATTTGGCTACAAAACATCTTATGAATAATACATTGCCAGAATCCACTCGTCTTATGATGTAACTAATGCTGCCTTTAAAAACAAGAGTTGCTAATTTTATAACCACCGTGATTCAGTTAAAAAAAAAAAAAATACTTGATCATTTTTAATGACTTTTTTTCCTATCCCTTCCCCCAATGTAATTTGTAAGGCTATCAATAAAATATGCAACCTCTGCTTAGTATAATATTGAATAGGTTTTAAACATGATATGGCTATCTGTCTAAAAAATTTAAGGGCTTTTTTATTTATTTGTTTACATGGTGAGTGTAAGATATTCTCCTTGGAAACAATTTGTCTCACTGTGGAAAGTGTGAAAATATGAGAACAAAAATAGCTGCATACCTTAATCCTACTATTGTGTTTCTGGGAACTAAAACTGCTGCTGTTCTGCCTTTTACTCTCCTTGAATATCTCCCTGTAGCCTTATCTTTCCATTGTGCTGACTGTTTATTGTAACATCTTGGCACTGCTTTCCGTGGCTGTGCATGTGACCCTACCTTAAGGTGAGGGAGAGTTACACAGGTAAAAACCCTGTAGCCCTTTTGAAAATATGCTGTTTTTCCCTGCGGCTAACCAAAAGTCTGATTGCTTCCATTGACTTCTCTGGGGCTGCCTGTACAAGGTGAAGCCTAGGTGGGCTCTAAACTGCTTGAACACTGTACGCCAGTGTGGAGCACTTGTCTCCTGGATTGGTTAGCTTTAAAGTGACTATTGGACATCACCAAAACAGCTAGCTGACAAGTGAAAAGCTCTTCTGGTCAAAAGTTCCACACATTCTGACAAATGTCCCCAAACAGACAAAATAGGAACGATGGCTTTCATGTTTATAGGCCTAAAAATCGTGCAGTATTTCCTGTAACTGTCCTAGTGACTCCCATTGTCACATTTAGCCTGATTAATTTGGAAATATATAAAAACTAGGTTTTAAAAATGTAAATCTTGGGCAATTTAAGACCAAGGAGGGGGGGGTGAATACGGAATTTCACAACAAAGCAGAGCCACACAAATGGAGTTTTTAAACTGGGTGAAGGAGGCGTCTGTAGTAGATTCCATGCAGCAGTTGGCATTGGCAGTATTGCAAAAAGAGATGTATTCTGTTGTGCTCTGTTTGATCAAGTGCTAAACCCGTGTGATCAATAGAGAGACAGATGTCGGGTGCAGATGGCGATGCCGTGATACCTGGGGCAGCGCAGGCCTGCCAGAATGACAGAATGGGAACAGGGAAGAGCAGCAATGCAACAGAATGTGACAAATGAAATTAGGGTTTATACTAGTCAATAATTTACAGCTAATACAAAGTGACAGAATTTTTCAGTATCCAGTATATTTTACTTCCAGTAATGCTATAGCCAATAAAGGCATATTTCATGCAACATAATAAAATGAAAGCTGTGGGGAAATATCGTCCAACCATTTTTTATTATGTTACAACTTTTAAAATTGATCCCTGAGAGAATACTAATAGCATGCTAGTCTTGTTAGAGTGACGTCTAAAGGCATTTTATCTCCAAATTTATAGCTGCCCAATCACTTACTCTCACTGCGTATTAGACTCATAAGTTGAAGACAGATAACACTGCAGTGACCAAAATGCCTATGTTTTGCTTAGCTTTAAAACATAGATTATTAAAACTCACTCAGTCTGTTTATAAAATTATAAAAACAATTATCAATTTCAACCCATTAAATAAACATTTTAATTTCCTGTATTAATGGGAATGTTTAAGCAGTCACCTGTGTAATTAAAAATGAAAATCTAAGCACATATTAAAAATGTTTCCCCACGTCTAGGCCAAAAGCCATAGTTAATATATTTGGAATATATTTTACGTCTATAATTCAAAATACATTGATAAATACCTTGAAGTGACAACTTCTGTGGTAATGGTTAGTGTAGCTATTAATTTCGGATTCTGGCTTAGTAAAGTCCCCACATTCTTGAACACACACAAATACACACTGTAGTCACCTGCTATTAGCCTGAAAATGGTATAGGTAGATGAGCAGGGTCAGCCCTAAGCAAAACTATGTAGCAGGCTCTTTTCTTCTCATTCTACTCCCATCACCTCTGATTCTCCTCCTGGCCTTCTGGTGGTCTGAAGCTATGCCAAGCCTGCAGAAACTGACTTCATAGAACTGCTTATCAGCCTGGGACCTCTCTTCCCACCCACTTCTCCCATAGTTCAGTCACTGAGCAATGAAATCTTTATATCCTCTCCCAGAGCTTTTATAAACATACCTGAAGGAAACTCCATGATGGGATGTCCACAATCAGGGATAGTCGGATAGAAGACGTATTGAAGAGTACAGGAATTTCTTTACATTTATATAGGTAGCATAATGGGAAACAAGACTCATGACTCCCTGTGACAATGACAAATGCATATTGGTAATATGAATAGGAGATACTGCAAGCTTCCTTAGTCACTTGTTTTGTGAATATCAAAGAAGATCTGAGACCTAGTCTTTGGTCATAATAATCACTACCTTCTTTTATTGGATCAAGTGGGAACATTCACAACCTATGGCATCAATGAAGGGGTACAAACTCATAATGCCCACTGCAATTCTCATCATTTTTGGAGCCTTGCCTTTCCAAAATAATGCTTGGCAGCTGAAAATCATACACATTCACACATCTTCTCTCTAGTCCATACACAATAGTTGTTTTTATAATAGCTAGCTAAATTATACCTATTATCCATAGCTACGTCAATATTCAGGAAATAATCCAAACTTAAATAGAAAACCCTTCTATAGATGACCCAAGGCTCTAAAATGAACACTTAAAATTAACAAAAGTAATATAGCAATAGTATTCTAGATAATTCAACAGGCATTATGTTTTGGGATTTGCTTTTTAAGTTCATTAGATTTTTAACAAAAAAAAAAACAAAAAACTTCTTTCTCCATTTTTAGGAGCCGCATTATGAAATTTTACCAATATATTAATTAAAAATCCTAGCTAAATTTTCAATAAGGGAGACTAGTTACAATGTGCATACCTTAGTTATATTAATCTACTACCTATGAAAACTGTTACAGAAGGCCAAGGCACTCATACCTCTGAGGGCTCATATGGAAAGCTTGCCTCAGGTAGTTGGCATGTTATGGTATGAATGGATCATTTATTTAGGTAGACATTCACAGCTGGGCCCAGAGTCATTACAAGGAACTCATTCTTGACAGTAAAGGGCTTCCTGGCTTGTTTTAACTGGCATCTCTTTATTTGGACATGACATTGCCTTCCAAAGACATTTTTAAGAAGCCATTTGATCGGGACTAGTTGGAGATTAGCAAGGTTATAAGATATCTGCTGAATTCTTACCTTTATGTAGCTTCATTTCACACACAACAAGTAAGCTTAAGCTCACTGAAAATAGTTTCATTTCAAGCTCTAAAATGTCACCCAGAGTTGTCTCATAGTGGTAGTTTTCATTAGCATGGTGTCATCACCTTACCCCATCTGCCTGTTTTGGTCTTTGAATCAGAGAAATCTTAAAGTGAAAGAACCAAAGTGTCAGCAAGTGCCAGCCTTTTAATTTTAAGGATGAAGAAAATGAGGCCCAGAGAAATTAGATGGCTTTCCGAGTCATAGCAGCTCATAGTATATAAGAATCCAGATCTCTTGACTTTACCATGATGGTCAAAGGTAAACAGAACGCTAACAGATCTGAGTCATTTTACGAGGGCAAAAATCCACTCCAAAAATGTCAGGCCTTACATATTCTCCATGAGGCAGCTCAAATCTCACTTTGAGATTTCCTAAGTCTTCCCCAACTTCTATGGACACAATGATTTTGCACTCACTTCAAGTCCTATAGTAAGTGATGCCCATATGATTCCACTTGGGACATGAATTGTCTTTTAAGGATCCTGTGTGTGTGTGTGTGTGTGTGTACATTCACTTACAAAATTAGAAACTAGATAATAATCTCCTAGAGGTGAAGGAACTTGACTTTGTTTATTAATATCTTGAACTGTAATCATGGAAGACATGGTAAAATGATGGATACATTTATGTATGAATGAATTCAGTTTTGAATTCTTTTCACTCACCATGATCCTCCCTGCTTTTATATCTTGCTAACTGATAGTTGCAGGGAGTTTCTTTAGGCTTTCTATGGCTAGGAATAATGGCATCCCTTCATTTAATAAATATTTATTGTTTGCCTACATGTGCTGTGTACTCTCACAGGTTTTAAGGATATGATGGTGAACCAAACAGAGAACTTGCTTTCCTGCAATGAGACAGACACTGAGTGGTTATTATCCAGGGAGAGTTCAGGAGGTATTAGAATATTGAACAATGGAATCTGACCTGAGGTGGGAGCCCAGGAAATGCCTCCCTGGTAGATAACAATGACCTGCAGTACGAAGGGAGGATTGGCCTGGTCGATGCAATGGCATGTGTAAAGGCTCAGAACCAGAAGGAGTTCTGCCGATGTGTCTCCAACACAGGGAAAGAGGACAAAAGTGGGACAAGTAGCTGATGAGTTAGTCAGGGGCTGTATCTTGTAAGGACTTGTTTAGGTGAGTCTTTATGCAAAGAATATATTTTTAAAAATTAAAAAATGACACAGAGAGTCATGGTATTTCGGGAGTGCTGAGGTTTCTCTTAACCAGTTCTGAACTTCAAACCAGTTTTAGTTATCCTGCACTGGTCCAAGCCTTCAGTCTTATGTTACTATATTCAATCAGTAATTAACTTTGATTTATATTTAAAATAAAAGTAGACATAAAATTAAACGTGCTTCTTGTCTGAAGACTTACGGTCCAAAATAAGTTATGCAGGAATTGACCGGGGGAGGGGGAGGGGAGAAATGACAGTGATATACCAAGGCAAGGATATATGATCTTTAATTCATGGTACATATTTTGACATTTATTTTTCAAAATAGGCAACTGAGACTTCTTTAGGGATAGGATTACAAGATATTTTTGAACAAGGAACTAACTCACCTTTGAAAGGTCTTAGCCCATTGCAGATCATATTCCCAAGTAAGGTATAGACTGCAATTAAAAACAAAAGTAATAGAATATGTCATTGGCTCCTGAATCACACTAGTTTGATGTGTAATGGAACTAACACTTTTCAACCCCTTCTCTGTGCTGGGCATCTTATATGTGCTAAACAATCCTCGGAACAATCCTGGGAAGTAAGAGGTATTACCCTATTTTACAAAGAAAGAAACTGAGGCCCAGAGAGAGTAAGCAGTCACCCAACGTCACATAACTAGAAAATGACCAAAACTGTAATAGAACTCACAATACAAGTTAGTCACTTGACTGCCTTTTAACTGCGGGAAACTATATCGGATTATCACAGCTTCACCTGAATCTGTGTCAGATGTCTTTAAAGATGAGGACATATCTCATGAGAGTCAAGAACATTTCATCAGCAAGAACCCAGTGAGATTTCAGTACATAGACCCTGTTGTAGCTAACAAGGCTTGCCTAAAGTTCCAGCATCATGAGACCATGGAGGAGAAATCCACCACCCCTCTCTTATAAGTACCGGGCTAGCACTTTAAGGCAACAGTCCATATTTTTTCACCCTCTAGGTTCCACTTTGCCTTGACCTGAGTGTATGCTCTATTAATATAAGTGTGAGTAGGTGCTGAGTAAATTAATGATGAAAATTACCTTTTATTGGCCTTGAGCCTCCTACTCTGACTAGGTAAGGCTGGTCCATGAATTAAGAAGTCAGGAAGTCAGCCTGACTGTGCTCTAAAAGGTATCTTGTTTCATTTTTCAAATTATTGTTCTTTTTATAAGTATATAAACCATGCTTTTAGCTATAGAGAGGTTAAGTGATATTCCATGATGCTCCAAGAATGCTGATTGTGCATTTTCACTCTTTGGGCTCAGGATGCTTCTTTGGGCTCAGGATGACTTGAATCATTGGTTTGTATGAAAATATCTATTTCTTTAAGTACCCTTACAAACTTTTGTATGTGCTTCCTCCATAAAAGATGTGTGTGTATCACAAAATGTCAAAATGTGCAAGATAGTGGGATGCAGTCTACTCAAGGATTTTAACAGTACTAACATTTTGTAAAAGTTTAATGCATAGCCCATGGAAGTCCTTTTGAAAATCAATCGTGCTGCGGTGCATCGACTTGCTCATGCAAATGTACTGATAGTATTAATGCCAACATGGTGCAAGGTCTTAGACTAAAATATTGAACTTTTCTCACTTTGGTAAAGATTTTAATACTCTACTGAGTGACAGACAGTTCACTGATTTTTTTTTTTTTTAATGAGATTTTGGTAGTACAGGATCCTCAGAGTTAACATAAATCCTCCACTTCAATAAAGTCAGCCACCGAAGGTCCTGATTACAGGAGGGTTCATAGCTCACTCCACTATCTAGCCTCTCAAACCTTCATTTTGGTGTCACCTATATCGTGTTAAACTGGCATAACTCCTTGTGAGTGGGCACAGTGCCAAAGTAACAGATGGCTCTGAGCTGGGCATGCCAAGGAACCAGTATGTGCATCAAGTTTGTCTATTAGAAATGGAGTTTCCATCTAGGAGTATCGTTCATATAAATATTTTTTTCACATTTATAGTTTTTATTTTAAAAATTAGTGCCCTAAACTATGTTACACACACACATGCGTACCCGCACACACACACAGATATACATTCTTTCACAATTGCTTTACAAGTTTCAAAATTAAATGCTCAAACAGATTTTTTTATATAAATAAACCCAAACTAAATGGCACAGTACTGATAATATATGATATAATCTTTAACCTTTAGGTCAGTGTTTCCAATCCAGCTATGTTAAAATTTAGAAGGCTCTTTAGTTAGTATGAATAATATTGGTCTTGTTCATTTATTTATTTAATCACATTTTAAAAATTCCTATTCAAATTTCTCTAAGTAAATATGAGTTATAGGTAGTAAATATACATATTTATGGAAAATATATGGTAGAGAAAAAAAAATTAAAATACCACATCAGTTAAAACAACTTTATTTCTCCTTTTTATAGTATATATGCTTAAAAAAAAACTCAATATATGGCCAGAAAAAAAATCCCAATATTTTAGAACTCTGTAGAATTACAAATATATGTAAATCCCCAGGGTTCTGGTGTTTTGCAGGCAATACCTAGTATCTGGATTTGTGGCATATGGGATATTAGCAAGTGCATGTTTATTCCAAAAATGCAGCAGACAATAGAAATCTGCAAGCTAAACAGGGCCAATCTTCTTGGGGAATGACAGTCTGAAATCAATGATATAAATCACTCCCCAAAAGGAAACCAGTGTCAACAACAGAGTGGCAAATGTAATGTGCTATCTAGGGGCAGTGCCTTCTAGGATGATACCTCAAACAGGTAATATTTTTACAATCTGCACTAGATGAAGCTTCAAAGCTTTTGCCATTCCAAGTAAAATAATTATGAGACGGTAGCAGAACATGCATTTTTGAAGTGTCTAATCCATACTCATCCTTGCACCACATCTTTTGCATAAAGTGTGTTCATACAACAGTAATGACAATCACCAGAGAGTAGGTATGAGCCCCACCCCACCCCATATTCCAGGTGAGGAAAATTAGTCTAAGAAGTTTAACTAAGTTGCCCAAGAGCACACAGATGCTAAATGTCCAGAGCTGGCTTTCTCACCCAGATTTGTCTGATTTGAAAGATGCCGGTTCTTTGCACTGTATGGTATAGTGGTCGTCTCTGGTAACCTGGCAACTGGAGTAAAATCAATAAACAAACTTGGTGATTATTGAGGGTTTTGTGGTTTTTCATATCCAAAAGAAGGAGGTCACAAAGGTCATGGTCCTGAGAGCAAGTGGAGCAAACTTCCCCAGCATGGTAGAGAAGCTTCCATTGAAGCACTAAATAAGCCATTTGTAGAAACTGAAGAGTAAACTAATTACTTTCAGGGACTGGAAATGGGAGGATACGACTGCCTGAGTAGGCTATTTTATTGACCAAATTTTCATCCTGTTGTCTTCTTTTGAGTTCTTTTAAGATTAATTGGTGAGTATCCAGGACTTCCTTTGATCTTCTGGAACTATAAGCCTAAGATCCAGGGAATTGACTGAAGTACAATTCATTGCCTTCTGATACACGAGCCAAACTTTAAAATGGCAGAGTTTTGGTGATAGAGCTAGATCATGTTTTAAATTATTTTATCATGAGTAAAGTACAGATTTTGTGAAAATATTTAACAATTTAGGAAATACAGGACATACCTATACAGAAACATGTTTAAAATTCATGAAAATTGAATTATCTCAAAAAATTAATTTTCAAGAACAATGTTTTGCTAAATGCATTCAGAATTTT